>JAVCKU010000071.1:4875606-4890685 GCA_032273985.1 Hypsolebias coamazonicus
ACGAACGGATCGACCTACGAACGGTTCTTAGGTCCGGAACCCGTTCGTAACTCGAGGACTACCTGTAAACTGAATTGAATTGAATGGATGGCAGAGAAACCTCCTCTGATACTTTTGACTATAAAACAACTTTTGATGTTCTGAGTTAGCAAACCTAATAGAACCCTACAATAAAATTCCTTTTAAACAACACAACGATACAATGAACTAAATTTACAGAAAATATCCGGTTTCAAAGTTTGAACAGAGAAAATGAATTGATTACATTTCCTGTGTCCATCTTAAACCTGAGGTAACTGAAGGGTTGATGACAGAAACAGGAATACTGACAGAAAAAAAAACAGTTAATAAGCAACAACACAACATCTATGCAGCTGTGTTTTATTAAATTAATAAACTCATTTAACATCTACCAAATATCACAAGCAGATACAGTGAAAGGTTTTTGTTTTGCTGACCTTGATCTCTTCCCGTTCCTTCTTGTCAGGCATGGATCTAGCAGCTGAGGCGTGTTTCTCAAACAGTTTGCGCTCCTTCTGCAACTTCCTGTTTTCCTCCTTCTTGTACTCCTCGAACTTCATCAACTCCTCCGCTGCCTTCTGCTCAAACTCCAAACGCTCTTTTCTGCAACATACAAGTTAGATCAGAAAAATACATTCCTTCAAAAAAATATGGACCAAAAAATAAAACTGGACTTACAATTACAGAAATAACCTGGCTGAATTTATTCTTGTCCTTTACAAAATGAAGCGCTGAACTAATTTTTAAATCTAATTTTACTTCCTAGCATGTTAAAAACACTGATTCAGACACTGCAGAACCTCCATGGATGAGCTTATGTGACTGAACGAGCTTGACCGTTCAGTTCCCATTTCCTCACCTGAGATCTTCCAGTTTTTTCTCCTTCTCTTGTCGGAGTCTGACGAGTGCAGCGTTCTCTTTCTTAAAGCTCTCCATTTCAATCTCCAGTTCAACCAGTCTCTCTCTGAGCTGCAAGGACTGGACCTGCTGGGCTGCGGATGAGAATACTGACATAAAACAGCTACATATTATTCACTGCTCAATTTTTTTTTATTATTTATTAATTTTATAAAAAATAAAAAATACACAACAAACACATGTATCCCATTAAAAATATATACAATATAAAATGAAAGGCGGCAGAAAGAAGAAAAAATCTTATTGCATCTGCCCCTTTTCAAAAATAATCAATTCAAACAATAATTATATATAAGTAACAAAAAACATGAATAACTCATCTCAATTTACCAATTTAAACACATTACACATTTCGACTACCGGTACGTCATATATATTTCTTAAACAATTCACTTTTGACCATTTTCTTGAACACAAACATTGACAAAGCCTCTTTCATACCAATTCAATTCAATTTAAAAAACAAGACCTCCAGAACTATCACAGTAAAGTCATTCTGCAGCATCAGAGCTAATACAATATTAGAAAAATAAATGTCTGTCTAACCTGTGTCACCTTTTGGCTTCAACTCAGAAACAGCAGGAGGGGTAACAGGTGCATTCTGGGCTTTTGGCTTTAGTGAGGGGAACAACCTGGTCATGAGTTGGGAGGCAGGTGGAGGATCAGGTTCTGGGACTTTATCAAGCTCCATAGCTTTGCCTGTTGCGATTTTTCTTAACAGAGTCATCTCGGGCCGTGAAGCTTCACAGACTGCCACCTTGGAAACTGGTCTGAACTCTCTATGCTCTCTGGTTTTACCCACAGTAGTGTCGTCCAGGTCATTCCATGTGTCGTCATCGTCAAACATAACCCTACCCTGTTGGCTGTCTCTGTCCTCTATGAGCGTGGAGTCTTCAGCATCATCGAGGACACCTCCACTCTCTGCGTCTTCTTCGTGCGCCACATCTGACTCTGAATCCCCAAAGCTATACTCATCCTGATAAGATCTCTTATCATATGGAGGGTCAGACATTGTAGGAAAACCAGGAGCTCCTTTAACCACAACTTCTTTATCTCCAAATTCAGAGCCACAGTTGGAGATGTAAGAGATCTTGTGTTTGTCTTCTTCCTCACTGCCCTGACCTTCAACATCGTCAGCGCTCACTTTGCCTTCGAGTGTATAAATTCTTATCTCCCCCACAGAAGCACTTGGACACACTAAAACATCTCTGTGATGAACACCACTGTACTTCTGACCTTCACCCGTTGAAGGCGATTTAATGGGGGTGGAGGAGAGGCGTTTCTTGTGGAGCCCAGCAGCAGCCTGACGCTTCTGCTGGTCCATGTGAAGAACCTGGGAATGCAGAAAATAAAGATTCCAAATTAGCTAACTTGCCAAAGATTAAAAAATTCTACCTTCTGTGGCAAACACGTTTAATACAGTATTTAATAATTAGAAAGAATCTTCCAAGCAGACATCAATAAGCCAGTTCTTCCTAGTCAAACTGAACATTCAAGCTGTTCAGAATGTAGTTTTATCCAAAATGTCATTTTCATTTCACAATATATGTACAGTATATGGTTTATGTATACAGATAGTCCTCGGGTTACGACGGTCTCGAGTTACGACATTTCGTGTTTACGAAGCACCTCCCATTTAAAAAAACAATATATATATATATATTTTTTTTTTTTTGGGAAATTTTATTTTGAAAAGCCGAGTTATGCCGTTTCCTGTTACCGGTTTTAAGTTGTAAACAATAGCAGAGGAGAAATACTGCACTGTACTCTCTAAAAAAGCTAAGTCTGGTCCTCTAGACGTTCAAAAAACAAAACGAAACTTGTTGGACCAAGCTGGACTAGGAGAAACAGGCAGCAGCTGTGGAAAAGTAGCTGTTTTATGGACGGCGGTTTTATGACGTAAATGCAGTGCTGAATACAGAGGAGGGACGGAGGAAAACTGCTTCACCAGCATCCCAGTAGGAAATCAACCCTTTTTTCCCTTCATTATGACTCCCAAATGTATGTGTTTTTTGATAATCATGTAGGGTACTGTCTTAGGATGGCTAAGTACTTGGTAATTCAGTACTGTACTTGTATATATGGTGCAGTTTGTACGTATGTTCCGACTTACGTCAAATTCGGTTTACGCCGCCGCCGTGAGAAAGGAACTGCGTCATAAACCGAGGACTACCTGTATTTCTAACCTTAACATCTGGTATTTGTGTGTCTTTCCTCCAACAGAAAGTACAACTACATCTGCCATTCTGTGTTTGTCTGTTTCTCCTTCCTCTTCCTCTCAAATCCCAGCCGGCTGAAGCAGATGGCCACTCGTCTTCCCGTTAAAAGGGAGTTTTTCCTTTCTACAGTTGCCTTTGTGCTTGCTCAGGATGGGAGTCTTTGATCATGTGACAATTTAATGAGTCTGCTGGCTTCCATAGATCGAGAACGATACTAATTTGGCTTTTTTAATGTCCGGTATGTGAACGTTTCTGTACAGTTCCCTGAGACAACTTTTGTTGTGACTTGGCGCTATATAAATAAACTGAATTGCATTGACTCTCCAGCATCAGTCTATTTGCTTCCACAATTAATTATGTGTGGTGCAATTAGCAGAGCTCATGAATAAATCATATGTGAGCCACAGGAGCGCAGGTTGGATATCCCTGTTGCTTTACCGAATGAGCTTTCAGCTCCTTCAAGCCAGCAACAAAATCACAGAAGAAACCTTTTACTTCTTTGTTTATCAGGCACAATGACACCAAATGGAAATTAGGCTGATGGGAAAAAAGACTGTAACAAAAGGAAAATACTGCACCTTTTCTGGTAAGTGAGTTGATCTCTTGGCACATGCTGTGGCCTGATTGGCTGCTTATCTTGGCAGTTTCACACTGAGGCTCAAGGATGTCACGGTATTTTGAGACCATGAGGACAGAGATGAAGTAAACTACGGCTAAAGCCAAGAACTGGGCTTGTTTGCTGTCATCCTGTCAAGAGGAATCACAAAACAATTTTCTATTCTAAAGACATTCATTTCTTATTACCTACTGCCTAAATTGCAGTCTTGCAGCATGTGAATTGCATTTACAATACAAATATGCAATACTAATTATAAAATATGTCACATTTAAAATGAATGATTAAAACAAATAAAAAAAAATCTCTTGTCTTTGAAGTACTGGTACATAGTTTCAAAATCATAGGGATGTGTTTGTTGCTCAACCCCAAAATTCAGGATATTATTAAATAATCTCATTCACACCAATTTGAGGTTATAATCAAACAAAATCATGCTAGCTTATTAGTCTAAAGAACTGAATCAAAAGAAAACATGCAAGAAGAAAAATTCATTTATAAATACATTTGTAGAAAATAGTAAATGATTTGCTCAAAATGTTCTTTCATTGGTTAACTGTAGGGTTTTGAATTGGACACTTGTGTGGCTCAAATACAAATACAGTTTTCATTTGTATTGCCTGCTTTTGTCATAAAATACATGCTTTATGAATGTGGCTTACCACATCACGAAACACTACAGCTCGAAGCCGATTGATGTCCACATCCTGCAGAAGGTGATCAGAGTCCTTGATTGGGGACAGGTTGGTAGGGACGGGCTCCATGGTAGTCTAAAAAAGACATTTAACACAATCAGAGATGCTGAAATTTTCAGCTGCAGCTTAATTTAAATCTGCTTATTTTATTTTATTTTTTTTAAGAAAAAAGAAAGACAAGATAAAATGTTGAAATCAAGAAGTCAAAACAAAATTGGAATCATAAAACGTGAAGAAAAAAAAATAAAAAAACTAACTGCAAGATACCAGTCAAACAAAATATGAACATCGGGCAAAGGTTAACATGTTTTATTTCACTAACATTCCTTGACTTTAATTTATCACTTATGTCAACATATCATGTCAATATCTTGCACAGTCAGTTAGCACTTGGTGTGTGTTTAGGATGAAGCTCGACTCCTACCTAAACACATTTGATCTCAATATCTGTAAAATTGACCAAGTTATAGTCCTTTTTTGTGATTGCTAAAGTTAATACACACACACGCCGAGATAATCACATGCTCGTCTGCCTTTCATGGGAGGTGGGAGATAACATAGGGATCAGACACCAGAGATTGAAATATGAATGACATTTAACCCTACCTTGTTCAAAGTCACAGTATTTAGTAGGATTTCCTGAGTTCTGTTGTTGTGTCTTTGCCTGCACTCCAGACAGCTCCTTACAGCTACACAACACACTGTACACAAAAAAACACACACAGAGCACACAAATAGTCTTTCATTTCTGAATCTAATGGAAATTAAATGTTGATAACACGCATGACCTCTTTAAGCCTAATCAGTTCTATCTGATGACTATTTGTTCCAGGCCAACGGGAAGGAGAGAAGCAGAAAAATCATCAGCATCAGCCAGACCAATTTCACACTGAAGATGTGATGAGAAACTCTGCTTGCAACAAGGACACTGAAGTCTGAAGGCTATTTCCCATCCCCGAGACTCCAACTTGGAGTGAACAGTCAAACAAACATGAACTTATAAATGCACAAACACAGACACAAATGGCTCGGGACACAAAACAAACTGACAAGAAAAATAAAATTTGAGAAATTGCTTTTCCTGCAAAAATGCAGTGTGAATGCTTATTGCTGAAGAACTTGCTGAAAAACAGCTGAAATTAGATAAAAGCATGTGGAAATTTAGCTGAAATGGAAGAACAAGCCTAAATTTGCATAACAAAGCAGAAAGAACACACATTTGCTGAAATGTTTTTACTGGTAAATGAGCATAAATGAGCCATAACAATTAAAAAATTAGCTAAAAAGCTGAAATTAGCAACAACAATAAAGCTGAACAGTAGCTTAAAAGGTAGAAAGAAGCAGAAGCTTCAACTACCAGAAGGAAGTGCTAAATGCAGCTAAAAAGTAACTGAAATAGCAGAAAAAACTGAAAGGAGCATAACAAGCTGAAATAAGCAGAATGTTTTTGAAGAAACACAAAAATGTTGTAGTTAGAAAAAAAACTGGAAGGGGCACAAAACAGCTGAAAAAATAGCTAAAAAAAGTTAAAATTTGCACAAGGAAGCTGAAATAAGATGAACCAGAACAAAACGTGAAAGGATAAGTAAAATGTTATAAAAGAGTTAAATATTTGAAGAATGTATTAGCGCAATTCATTTTTTATAAGAAAAAACTGACAGGAAAAGCTAAATATTTTAAAAAGCCAAAGATGCACCAATACCAAAAGTCATAGCAGCATTGTCCTGAAAGAGCTGAACATTTTTATATATGATTCGTTGAAATAGCCTGAAAACTGTGGGACGAGAATTGCACTGAAAAATGTACGGAAGAAAATAGATCACAATAGTGTGAATGCGTTCACACTATTTAAAAAAAAAAAAATCTATGATATTTAACATTTTTTCATAAAACAGCTCAATTTAAATAAAATCGTTCTGACTTGGTCCAAATTACATTTGGATGGATTTACGGGGACTGAAAAACAGAAAATGGGCAATAAATAAAGCTCAGAGTCTAAGAAAGATCATTTAAAAAGAAAAAAAAATGCAACAAAAGCCTGCCATATACAAAGACAACATGATAGCCATGCAAACCAGCCTCATACCAATTGTGAATTCAAAAGTAAAAATGGCAGCAATCTACAATTACAAAATGACCAGAGGATTCTTAAATCTTTTAGCTCTGCTGATCAAACAGAGGATTTTCAGGGCTTAGAGGAATTAATAGATTGTGTGCGATGAATACTGTTGAGGCGTTCACCAGCTCATTCAATCTTCAACGTACAAACATCAAATAATTACACTGTAATTCTCCACTACCCCTCTGAACTAACACTCACATCTGCAGCAGCAAAAAGTCATATGAACAGATCTTACCCAGTCTGAGGCACTGGCGCATCAGGCCACCGGAGGACATGTTCTTCTCTGCCTCAATCTCACTGAAGTTGAGGGAGCTCGAAAAGACTAAAACATCTACCATAACCATGAGACGGGACAGGAAAGTGATGGCTGTCTCTGAGGACATGCCCTGTGTTGCCTCGATGTTCTCCAACTCCGACTTGGACAAATAACACAAAATAAAAGTATAGATTACAAAATATGTTTCATCTAAAGCATTCATTGCTGTTATTGGGTCTTTTTTTTTACATCAATTAAAGACTACTACGTATTTAAAATAGTTGAAGTTTAAAAAAAACGTTTAAAGGAAACCTGAATGTGCACAGAGTTAATTAGAGGCCTAAAAACAGTACTAAATTAATGTCCCCAGAATTAATTAAAGCAAAGTGAAGATGAGCACACAGAGGTAACACCAAACCATTAAACACAACCCTATTCCACCAGCACATCCCTTTTTTTTTTAACATAATCATGCAGTTCAAACAAACAACCGTTAGATGGCAATATTTCATTTTACTAAAGTCAGAAAAATGCACTTACCGAAGGAGATGTGGCTGCTGAAAGAAGGGGCAAAATCCCTCCACAGGCTATAATGATGTTGTCCACCATTTGGGAGATGAGATGGATGGTGTTGTGCACAAAAATGATGTTCTCATTACTGTTAACAAAGTCCATGACAGATTTGGTGCAGTGGCTGCAGGGAAGAGGGAAAACATATGAGAACAACTGTTATTTCCACATATGCTAATCCTACCTATTTTCATTCAAATAAGCACAGAGCAAACATTAAGCATCATTTCTAGAGTTGATATCCATTATTATGTTTAGCTCTCATCTTTCAAGTTCACATAGATCACTTTACACACCTTCTCCAGGTGTGGACGTCACTCTCCAGTGCAAACAGCAGGTCGGCGAGCAGCCTCTGATGCATGGCTGACCATTTAAATTCTGGGATGCGGAACATTGTAGTGCGTGGACCAGGGCTGAACTGGCGTCGCTGTTCCTCTGTCATGGGTGCTGCTCTGAAGCCAAGGTCCACACATACATCCTTTTCCGTCTGAGAAACTAGACGTCCATGCACACTCTGATGGAAGACCAATTTATCACTCAAACAAATGCAGTTAACAGGCAGAAACAGTTACTGTCCACTGCAAAGTACAGAGACAGTTGACTAATTCTAGTGTCCTGACCAACACTCGTAATCAGATTAATTCCTGCTGCCATAATATTTATCATGCATGAAAAATGTACATTTAAAAATGAGCTTTTGTATGACTTATTTCTGCCTGTTGGTACAGGAGAAAATAATTTATGCTCAATGTAACCTCTAAACTGAGATGAATGAGTCAGCAAGGTGCTGCAAAAAGCCTGTTTAAAAAACAGCAGAGATGAATTCAGCCCGGGCAATTATGCAACTGCAGAGGGAAGGTTATAAATAAATACTGCTTCCTGCTGGCCTGCCATTGGTGACCCAGGTCAGGCAAAGAACCAGACCTCTGAAAAGGAGCACAGAGGATGGGAGCAATAAACAAATCCCAGGCAGTTGCTTGAGAACAACATTCTCTGTCTCTGTCTCCCTACTCTTGGCTTAGCCAACTATTCCAGCAACCCAGTTTCCTGACTCTCTGAGGGGTGATGTCTGATGTGCACCAAACCTTCATGTCCTCATTACATTCACAATATGCAAAGAAACAATCTCTGTGGGTCTGCTAATATAAAACCAGGGAGAGGCCACAGCAGTTTGATAAGAACCTTAGTTTTCTTGCTCAACCTCTCTGTGTGCTACTTGTTTTCTACTTTCATAATCATCTACACTGTTTCTTGCCTCAGAATCTTACCATAGTTTGTATTGTGACAGAATTAGTAACCCTCGCCCAATTATTTTAAATATTTTAAAATGGTAACAGGTCTTCTGTGCATCAGATGTTAAAAACAACTGAATGACTAAACTATATAGCAAATGGACTGTACTTATATAGCACCTTTCTATCTTATGAAGATAATCAAATCTCATTACACTACAATCTGTGCCCTCATTCACCAGTTCATACAGCACTATACTAGATCTATACAAAAAATAATCAGTGCTTTGTCACATTCATACACTGATGGGACACACATGGTAGGGAATGAGGCAGCATCTTGCCCAGGGACACTTCAGCAGGTGACTGCTGGTGGAATCAAACCCTCAACTCTTGCATTGGAGGACGACTGCTCTAACCCCTCAGCCACAGCCGCCCCACGTAGTACTTTGTTTTAAGACCAACCTGTGTAGTAGCTGTAGTCTGAATCTTTTTCATTTCCTTCTCTTTGCCATCATCTGATCTTGCAGTGTCAGGAGTATTGCTTGAATCTATGTTCTTATCAGACAAGGAAATTGATCCAGATGAACCTTCGGTGGCTTGTGAGATTTTGGAGGAGTTGTCATTTGCAGTTCCTGTGACAGAGCTGATACCTTCAAGAGCCGTCTTAAGGTCAAACTCATCCTTTTCTAGGATGCTGGGCAAAGAGCTTCCTGTCATGCGAGTCAGAAGGCCAAACTCGTCCCGTGGGTTAGTGTGAATAGGCAGCTCTGCGCTGGGCAGGACCAGAGGCACAGCTGGACTTAGATTAGGTAGCAGCCTGTCCTCTACACCACCCGCCACTTTGCCAAACAGGAAGTCATCGCTGTGAGGAATGCCGTCCTTGTCATCATCCAGAGTGATAAGAGGGGCAGTACTATGGCCATCCATACTGTCCTTTGGTAACAGCACATTGCTGACATTACCATCAAGCTTTCCCACAACAGCACAGTAAACGTTATCCAACAGAGAATCCACCTCAACTAGTGGTCCATTCTCAGATACACCCAAAGTTTCAGAGGACATGTCAATATCATCCAGCTTAACTTCTGTAGCTTCCACCTTTTCAGCCTTGATGTCCACCAGCAGGTCATGAACTTCAACCCTGACGCCATCTACAGCACCGTCTTCAGGTCCCTTCCTTTCAGTCAGCAGGATGCGTGAGTCTGCACTCTCGTATTCTGTCTCACTTTCAGGTGTTTGAGAGTTGTCGTCCATTTCTCCAATCTCCATCACACCTTTAATACCAGAGGCCTGAGCAGATAAGCCACAGATGGTGCTGACCAAACCCTTCTTTCCTTTCTTGATATTTTCTTCTTCTTGACGTTGGTACTCTTCGTACATCTTGGCTAGATATTCTTTGTGTGCCTCATATGTCACCTGTGAATAAAAAAGGTCAGGGATGAAAACAAGCATGCATTTACAAAACAAGGCAACGACGAAGTTCAGAAAAATCTTGACAAAATAGTAAACAGCAGAGGTCAGTGTTTCTCTCTTTTGTGCAGTACTTACCTTAGAGTGGGCTATGGAGAGAGTGTCTACCCACACACGCCATCCTCCCCATTCGTACTTGATGGCATGGTAGAGCAGAATACGAAATATGTTGTACACCATCTCAGAGATTTTCTGCTCCTCTGTGTTTTTAGGGTTGATGTAGCCCAGAGAAAACATCCAGTCCTGCCAAACAGAACACTGCAGCAGACATCTGAAACACACAAGGCATTAAAAGTCAGCATCAGAAGAGTTTGATAAATAACACATAATAATGAAGAAGAAGAAGAAAATGATGATGATGATGACGATGATCTCTTTTATCACATCTTGAGGCCCTGAACTTCCTGTTTAATGAAAAAAAAAAAGTCTGAAGTACTTGTTTTTGGACCTAGTAGAGCATGTCCAAGCCCTCCAGTTGACTTAGACACCCTGGCAATGTATGGTAGAAGACAAGAAAGAAGACGAAGAAGAAGATGAAGAAAAAGATGATTTAGATTTTTAACAAAACTTTATTTACACAATAATTTAACATAATGTTAAAAACAGGATCAGGGCAAGATTAAAATAAAGTAGTTACGTGAGGAGCTTGCTGTATTGTAGTTCTCCCTGATCAGAAATGTGCAAAAAACCTTCTTAAATCCCCAGAAAAGAAGAAGACAAGGAAGAAGAAGAAGATGGATGAGGATAAAGACGAGGAGGAGGAGGAGGAAAAAGAAGAGGAAGAAGAGGATAAAGACAAAGAAGAAGGTAAAATATTATCTTTGGTTTCTCCATCTAAAACCTAATTTTGGCTTAGCGTTTCTTTAACTTTCACTCATAATATTCCTCTGTCAGAATACAAACATTGTTTGATTAAAAGTAAACTGTATGCACAATTATCAGACAAATATTATTTTTTTGGGTTTATAGCTTTCTTTAACACAATAAACCTTAAATGTACCTGAATTTGTTAAATATAACTGTTTGACAAGTTCAGAGCTTATGTGCAAATTAAAATTATTTTCATCCTTCTCAGTTGAATAAAGTGTGCCCTGATATTAGACTGCTAATAATTTCACAGAAGCAAGCAACAGAATGTCATTTTGGTGGAGTGGTGGCGCAGTGGTTAGGGACGGTGGGCCTGTGATTGGAAGATCGTCGGTTCAAGCCCCTGTACCGACAACATCAAAAAATGTGAGTGGAAAAATGTGAAACACCCACACCTGCCTCCACCCTCATTCACCTCACTCTGGGCCCCTGAGCAAGGCCCTTAACCCCCACCATCTGCTCCCTTATAAACAGGTCTCTCTTGAAAATGAGTTCTCGTGGCTCAGTGAGACTACCTGTCTAAATAAAGGGTGAATAAAATTTAAAAATAAATAAATACAATTTTTCATCACAACAATTTGTTTCCTTGACTGACGAAGTCTTCTGGATGGAAGGTGAAACGTTTCAGCTCACAAAATGAAAGAAACTGTCCAGATGACCTGACTGACAGTTGTTGGATTGTATACCCGGATTACTGAGCATGGACTTTATTGGTTCTTCAGTGTTATGTGTTGTCTTTGCTTTAGTGAACTCATGGTCTGGGATTGAGGATTTAGGTCCAGATAGAAGGGGTCCAGGTCAAAATTTGGTCAACTCTGAACCATTTGATGACACATCAAACAATGATTACTTGGATTTATGTAACAAAGGACCATCATGTATAATGTCTTCTGTCAAAAAGTCTCATAGCTTAAAATCTGCTTGGAGAAACTTGCAGCTACAAGCGGATTTTCAATTAATCCAAAATTTAAGAGCTTAAGTATCACATTTGTAATTTTTTATTTTATTTTTATTTTTTTTTTATGATAACTGACCATTATTAGAACCCGTTAGTGCCCATATCTAAGTGTTTTTTTTTTTTTCTTTTTATCTTAATCACTGGCAGATCCTCAAGTAAAATGACAAACTCTCATTTGCCAACAGAACTTTTAAAATATGTATTTAAATATTTATTTTTTCAATCTTATATCAGAATCCCTCCTCTTGTGAAATTTATTCATTGGTGTTTGATAAAATTGTCTTTACCTTGCATAAGAGATTAGTTTGTATTTCTGAAATTTTACAGAACTGTAGCTTCAATAAATATTTAATCAAGGGGTTCACTATTAGTTTTTAATTCAATTCAATTTGGTTTATTTATGTAGCGCCATGTCACAATAGAAGTTGTGGACTGTACAAAAACATTCATATAAAAAATAAATAAAGAAATTGTCAAATTTAATCTAAGGAAGTGAGCAGATTGCATTGAATCTTCACTACGTCAGTCTCCCATCAGCTCATAATTATGTATTCCTCCCCCCCATTAATTTTTTTGATTTTTATTCTATTTTATTTTATTATTGTTTTTTTTTTTCAGTTAAGCAGTGATTGCCAGGTGTTCATACATTAACAGTCTATCTCTTAAAGGAAGTGAATAATCTGCATGAAAGAAGAAGAAAAAAAAAGTTACTTTAAAGTGTTAATTAATTGTGTTCTGGTCTATTTTTCCCAAAGTCTTAAATGCACAAATACACATTTAAATAACATATCCAACACTACCACCATTTCACATCATGCACAACACCAAAAACAATTTTTGTATTTTTTTTAACAAGGATTTGAGTGAGAAATGAAAATGTACGTAATATATTAAACAATTATTCAGGGAATAACTTATTATTCATTAAATAATTGGGCATTCTGATTATAAAATTAAGTATTAGGAGCAAATAGACAGCAGTAATAACGTGAAATGGAAGTATAAAGTGAGTTTTCTTCATATTTAATTCAATGTTATGCCATTTCTAAGCACACTTCCACAATAAAGTTAAGTTGTGTGTGTTTATTTGGGTCAATGTTTTTCACAAGCTATGATTATTTATTTTCCCTGTGTGCTTGCATATCAGACAGAAATGGACGAGTATGAGCAATAAATAAATAAATAAATAAAAAGGAAAGAGCAACTTTTAAAAACAGTTGCACAACCATCTGCTGCAAAAAAAAATGCATATTTAAAGTTTATTTAATATCAACATTAGCCTACTAAATGTAGCAAAGCAGAGAGAAAACATGCATTTTTCCCTTTAATTGTATTTTTTTATTAATAATTAATAGCATGGGTGAAAAAAGTTTCATTAAAAAAAAAGAAAGAAAAGTGTGTTTGTCTTGCTCACCGTCTGTTCTCTCGGCTGTTGCTAAAAAGTTTGATCATATCTGAAAGGAAGAGCCGCCGGACCTCCATCATCTCTGCACTGGGAGCAGAGTTCTTCAGTAAAGTTGCTACCACCTTCAGAATCACTGATAAGATAAAATAATGCATATTTAGTCAATTTAATAAATAATTAAAAGGGTAAATCTTCATGCAATCAGTCTTACTTGGGTTTTGAATCTTGACAGTGGAGTCGGGATCAGGATGAGGTTTGTGAACTACTTGTGTGCACACCTGCTCTGTCAGAATCTGGGACATGAAGCACATGATGACTTTAGTTACAAACACACCAAGACCAATATGACAATGATGCTAGAACAACTGAGAAGGAAACATTTTGCTACCTCATACAGGGCGTTATATGTTGTAACAGACACAGCGCTGGCGTGCAACATAAGCCTCTCACCCAGAAGAGTAAAAAGGCTGTGTGTGTGCATTATTTCCACCTTCCTTCTGTAGACACACAGACACACAGACATAATGGTACAGTGGTTTGTTTGGAACTTCCTAAGCCCCAGAAATCAGAGAGTGCCATCATCTTGCATCCTTATTGAAACCCACAGGGAGCCAGGCTCAGGAGACAAGTGTCAGGAAGTGCCTGCTGTCATAAATTGGGTGAATTTTGCAGAAGGTGTGTGGATAAGGAAGCTAGCCTGTCAGCAGGAGCGGCTCCAAAGTACCGTGACATACCACAGGTGAATAAGTTTGACTGTGACAAACTGCATCTGCGCCCAGCACAAGGAAAGCTGCCACAATGTTCACCCAAAGTTTCTTTATTCTGCTGCCACAACTTCAAAAAGTCAGGTCATTCTTAATAAATCAACATAATTTGTACTTGGTTTATTTAGCAAACTGGAAGCTTCAGAAAAGAGTAGCATTTCTCTTAATAAGTCCACAAATTAGAGTGAATAGGGCAGATTTGTGGTGCATAGTAAGCTGAGCAGAGCAACACAGCTTGGTTTAATCAAATAGAAGACGAGCCCTGTTGGAAATGCTTTCATGAGTAAATACGAGGTCATTCTCATTTTGACTGATTTTATTTTGAATTGACTGTTTAGAAAATGTGAAAATGAAAGTACCCTGATAAGTGGATGTTGGCCAATAAGCGAGATAACAGTTAAAGACTCTATTTGGCGTGAGAATACATTCTTACAGGCATGCTAAAATTCCAAATTACCCTAAACCAGTTTATTTTGGCTTTTTTATAATCCTAATAGACCAGAGTTTGCATGATGTCAGTGCTAAAATAATTTATGTATTGCATTCTCTTCCTTTACGCTCCTTCTTAGGGACTGCCTAAAGACGGCCATATGTTATTATCCACCTGAAAAGGCTTTTACTCTTCTACCAACTTTAATGCAGCCCAGACCTCAATGTGTACCCCCACAAATATTATATCAAAACGACTGGCTCGGCACTTTTACTTTTATTGACATTTCGAGTTACCATGACGACGTAATTTGTGAACAAATAATTTTCCCCATTCAAAATACCTGTAGGAACTGTTCACACCCTCTAACAGCCACTGTGAGGTCACCTGACCTATAGGGAGAGGTACCTGAAGAAAATTTAGTATGTCATCAAACAAACTCTTCCAACCACCCCATCCCACCATCACAGACATCTACACTTCCAGATGCAGGAAGAGAGCCACCTGCATCATGAAGGACCCCACTCACCCAG
>JAVCKU010000071.1:5079889-5098030 GCA_032273985.1 Hypsolebias coamazonicus
ACAAAGTTTGTAGAGACTCTTGGTTGGAAATGGTCTGACAGCCATTCTTGGGAAACCTGAGTGATTAAGTAGAAGTTAAATAAATAAAGTCTTCCTTTCAATCAGACAAGTTAGATTTATGTCTTTTGGCACCTGTAGGTCCTGAAACTGTGTTTTCTTTGTCCCAGTGAGCTGAAGTGTTTCAATGCCGCTTCGTTTCTGTACAGCTGAAGCAACCAGGTTATAAACCTTGTATCGACAGCCTTCCTTCAGTAACGACTGAAGGTCTGAGGAAGGCCGCCAAAGATTCAACTGATAAACTATAACAAAAATAAATAAACACAATAATAAGTAGGTTATTGCAAGAGGCATCAGATAACATGAAACCTAAAAGACGCACCGTGGTTGGATTGGGCCTTGGAGTCAGCGATGTGGAGTCTCCACACAGGCGTGACGTCCCTTTTGGGACAGCTCAGTTTGTTGTCCTCTGCCTCTAAAGCTCGGCGATACCGATCCTGCAGCTCGGCTTGCTTCTTCTCCATCAATGAACGCCTGTAGGCATGAAGAGTCTCCAACTGTTGTTCACTTAGATGCACCTAGAACACAAGGTTGGGTGCTAAAATATTCATCGGAGGGAAAAAAAAAAAAGTATGTAAAGAAAAGTTCATCTAACCTCTAGGTAAGCTGGGTCATCTCCAACTGCTTCATACAGCTTCTCTCCATCCTGGAGACTTGCAAAATCTTGATGGCTGATTGACTGCCTTCTCTGCTGAGGTTTGCTGTTCCCTAAAAGTAAAAACTCGTTAAAGCTTTACCCAGTTTGAGTTTGTAGTTCCAAGTGGAAACTACTTTCTACCTTTCTCCTCTTTTTCAAATTCAGCTTGAATCTTGGCAAAGAGCGCCTCCATGGCTGTTTGTTTGTGGTGGTTGTATCGTCTCAACTCCTTCTCTTCTGCTCGAGAGGACCGGAACACAACACCTCTATTTGCTTTTCTCTCCATCCACTAAAAAAAGACACCACAAACACAGTCAAAAGTGCTGAGATGAAACATCACGATTAACATTTAACATAGACTTGCGTGTTTCTCTACACACCTGTATGGGGTAGCTTCTCAGAATAACAATATCAACACATCCTACAGGCCCTCCACTGCTGTATAAACTGGAGAGTGGGAGCAGGAATGGCCGTGGGTCTCTATGAAATCCCAGCTTAGCATCCCATCGTGCACGTCTGCTGCTATTGGCACAAATCTAAACACAAGCAACACAATCAGTTATGTGGCTGCTTTGTGTCCAGGGTGAACAATGTGTAGCTGCCCTCTTGGATTACCTTTAACATGAGGGAATCAGGTGCCTCCAAAGGGGAACAAGCATCTTGTGATCCCTTTATCTGAGCCCCGTGAATGATCAGCTTGACACCAACAGTCAGTAGACCTTTGTGAAGCATGGCAGTCAAAGGTTCGTCCAGCTGAGCTCTGATGGCATACCAACCATCTGTAAGCTGGACGACTGCACACGATGCGTCTGTCTTGGCGTCAGCACTTTGTGGTGTTTTAGTGTCGCTGCCACTCTGCACGTTTGGAGAGTGACCTCTGGAAACGACCTCACAAACACATAAAACCAGAGTCTTGGCTGCTGTGTCGTCCTTTTCCATGATCTTCCTCAGAGCTGGCCTGTGGCTGTGGTCCACCTCCACATCGTATCTGAGGCATAAAATTCAATCAAATCTTGGGACAATAAATCAACTTTTAATTTGATAAATGTAAAAAAAAAAACTGAGTACAGTTTGAACTAAACAAGGTTTTTGATGCCATCAGCAACATTTCTTACCATTATAATTTTCTCACCGAGGAAAAAGCCCATCATTTTTTTTTTTTAATTATAAATTAGCATCATTATTGTCGGACCAACATGAATTTTTATATTAACAAGATTAATAGCATAATATCTGACTAGTATATGTATTTAATTGTACTTAATATAATTACATAAAAGCTGCAGTTAGTAAAATATGGACATTTATGCCTTTTTCTTTATTTTTCTTACACCAAATGGGATATGGTAATGTGTAATCAAAGTTTAGGGGAATATTGTATTAAAATATCTACTGCTTGTAAGTACACACAGAACTATCATGAACTGAACGTACCTGTACTTCAGCTGTAGAAGAACCTGCTCCGGAGTGAGACAAAGGCTGCCCATTGTTTCTGGAAAAGACTTTTCCATGGAGGCCTGCTTCCACACGATCCATCTGTAGTGATTGTACACCCACGCTACGCTAATCAGTTTAGGATCCACACCAGGAGTGTCACATAAGGCTCTGTGGAAAATAAACTCAGTACATTAAACTAACAGTTTTCAGACACATTTGATTTTCCCAAGTAGTTTAAAATCAGCATAATTTTACAAGCACCTATAGAATTCTTCCTTTCCTGCTGTCCAATCATTGCTGGGGATTAACCATCCTCCATCAGCAAGGTGAACACCCCCTCCATCGATAAAGGTTTCCTGTTTGACAAACTGCAGCAAATTGAAGCGAAAAGACTCTGCAGTCTCACTTGTGACCTCAGAAACATTCTTTTGGACTCCGTATTCATAAAGCTGAAATTAAAGGACACCAACATATGAAATGGGAGATGATACAGCCGTAACATTATTTCTTCAAAGTCTAGAGACAGTTATAGCCGTGCCTGTTTGGGGTTGTATTTTGCCGGGTTCTTTCCATTCATGGCAACTTTTAACGGGATCCTTGCACTGCCGGAGGTCTTCGTCAGAAACAAGCTTCCTGGCAGAGGTCGAATGTTCTGCCGCCTCTTTTTCCTGATCCTCATGTCCTGCATAGCCCGTGCCAGCTCAATGTTCTGATGCCGATCTATCAATAAATAATAGACGCTTTATTTTTTCTACTGTTGCTAGTTAGAATATTTTTGTTTAAATCAACTTGAGGCAAATAATTAACTCTACCTGGGTTTTTGGAAAATGATTCGACTACAACTGATGCCTCTGCTTCAGAATTGTTTAACTCAGTATTTACAGGATCGTCTGGAATATCTGACACCTTTGGGTTTTCAGAGTCAACTGAAGCAACGTCATCTGTGGTCTGAGTTCTTACTGCAGGTGGTACATAGGTGTTGCTGTTGGACTCTGTTGTAGCAGGAACACCCTCCTCTTGTTGTTTAGAGGAACTGTCTTGTAATCTTTGTTTTTTGAACGGAGGAACAAACACAGGTGTTCTGCTCTTTTCTTTGGGCTCTGGATTCTTTGGAATCCCTTTTATTGCACTTCTGATAAATGGTGGAACAAAAACCAGCATCTTCGAGTGTGATGCTCTGCCATCTCTTGGGGCTGAATGTGGAGGTGGTGCAAGGTTTTGGAATCTTGTGTCCTTGAAGTGTTTTGAACCGCTGTAGGGAAAAAAAAAATAGACATGACAAAGATTTAACAGCCTCCAGCTCCAGCCTTTTCAAATCATGAAATCACAAAGAACTTACCTGTGAGGGTTTGTGATGTTTGGACGAAGTGAGGCACTGTACTTGAAAACTCCCCTGTCTTTTATAAAACCTAAAACAAAAGGGTCTTATTTAACGTATGCAACAACATTTATTATAAACAACTGTTTACAGTGCAAGTGATTTACCAGTTGGAGAACATTTTACAGGCTGGAGAGCTGAACCTTTTGAACTATCAACAGTTCGATCAAATTCATCCAGTAATCTTCTTTTAGAAGGAGGCTGACCTTTGTTGAAAAGTAAGAAAACCATACGTTTAATGTGCATCTGTAATTTCTGTAAGAGCTACCGTCTAAAATCAGCAACAGTCCAGCATCTTGATGAGTTTAAAAAAAAAAAAGATGTATCTGCAATATAGGAAATCTTTTATTAAACTAGTGATGTGAGCAGGGGCGATTCTAGAATCTGACAGTTAGGGGCACACAACCCCCAGTACCAACAATGGCTCTTTGACTTGAACAACATGGTGGCCAGTGGTGGCAAAAGCATTTGTAATGTGTGTGTGGGTGTTGGTGGTGGGGAGGGGGGTCCTCCCCCATAAAATGATGAATAGATTCCATTTACTGCATTCTGGTGTATTTTAATGTGTTAAACAGCTACGTTTACCTATATAAGTCCCATAAACTCTTGATTCAATGATTATTTTAGAGAGCAACAGGCAGTAGCCTGTCCAACAGCTCTCCTTGTGTGAATAGAGCACGCTCCACTTCCCGTCCAGTCAATAACTGTATTGCGGCGCACAGTACAGATGCGCTAAGATGCTACAGACGTTGCGCTCCGCTTCTCTGATGCATCCCAACACCCCCTCCCCCCACAAGCTCCTGCAAGGGGCATTTCACTTCGGGACAAATTGAGGTCGTCGATTGGTCAGTTGCTGACAAGCCTACTGGATTGATTGACAGGTAGCATCGAGGACTCGACCAGTACAAAAAAAATAAAATAAAAAAACAGATTTACTGGCCTGTTTGTCTTAATTTATTCCATATTTATTCCAAATTTATTCAATATTTTGGTGAATCTAAGGTTTGAGAACTGAGTTTCCTTACAAAATCCTAATGATGGGTTCTTAATTTTTTTCAGGGGTGCAAAGTTAAAATTTAGTGGTGCTTGAGCACCCCCAAAAGAGGCTAAAATCACCACTGGATGTATTAATAACTAAAAATAAGACTAAAGTTTGATAGAATTGCCACTCAGATGATTCAAGTGTTTATAGAATTGTTATCCTAATACTGTTACAACATAATATTGTAAGTAAAGTTTTATGTATAAGACACTAACCAGTGCAAGTTGCAACTTCTAAAAGTCGTTTTCTCCTTCCAATGTCCTCCTCTGTGGATCTGCTGCTTAACTTCGGGCCATCTGGCAGTGCTGTATCTTTTGACGCCACTGAGAGATTCTGGCCAGCCAGAACTTCATCTTCCAGCAGGGCTTTAGTGCAGTCCAGAGCTTCTTGTGCAATAAACTTGTGTTGAGTTTCTGTGCAGCCCGTGAGGTTTAGTAACTGCAAGTTGAGATCTGTAGATGCATTTGTTGTTACAACTTCAGCTTTCTTGCTGTAGCTTTTCTGATTAAAGTCACAATCCAACATGCTTGACGCCTCAAGAATGTCATCTACTCCTGTTGCGGAAGAAAATGGATCACCTCTCTTTGCATTCATCCCATCACCAGCAGAGGCAATATTATTAGTTATTTCCACATCTTCTGGTAACTCCAGTTTCACTGAGCTTTGAGGTCTTGGTGAGTTTGAGAATGAACTATGGTGCTCACCATCAGTAAATTCTTTAAATAAAAGTTTTGCACTTAAAAGACTTTTCTCCGAAATGAGGACTTTTCCTCCTCCTGCAGTCGTAAAACTACAGTGTACATCAGCTTTACGTTGAGCGGCATGTTTCTCATCACTCTTTGTGTCTTGAAGACTTGGGATGTTTGTACTCAAAATGGTGTTGCTGAAAAAAGCTTTAGCTTTTTGTAAGGCCTCAGAGGAAAATGTTACAGGTTTACCGCTGGCTGAAGAAAACCCATTTTTCATAGGAAATGCTTCAGTGTTCTGAATCTTGGAAAATGGCAATAAAACATGGATGTTATCATCAGCTCCTTCATTTTCATTTAACAAGGTTTTTGCTCTTGTCAGGGCTTCAGACGATACAGCAACCGTTTTTCCACTGGCTGTCTGAAACCCACCACATTGCTGAAGTAAAGCACCTTCCTTTTGTTTCACTTGTTCATTTAGGTCCTTATAGTCAGGCTCATCAGAAATATTTCTTGTCAGTGGTTTTGGCTTGAATATATTTTCATACGCATTGTCACCTTCACTAAAAAGGGCTTTACTTTTGCCTGACAATCTTTTACTGTTGCTGCTTACTGTGCAGTCTTTGTCCTTTGTAAAGGAAACATCCGTTTCTAGGCTTGTTTGTGCCGAACTGTCAAAGTCTTCAAAGAGAAGTTTAGCTTTTAAAATATTTTTTTCAGACACGTGGACTTTAGCGCCACCTGCAGTTGTGAAGCCACAATATATTTTCTCTTTAGTGTTCCCACCATTTTGATTTTTGTCACTTTTCATAGTCATGTCTGGGATTTCTGCAGTAAAACCAACATCACTGAAAAGTGCTTTGGCTTTTTCAAGGGCCTCAGATGAAACAGATACAGGTTGACCATGGCCAGAAAGAAATCCAGCATTCCTACAAGGCAGAACACCGGCTTTAGACTGTATTGGAGTTGAACTTGTTTTATTCTCAACTCCTTCACAATCACTTAACAAGGATTTTGCTCTCTTTAAAGCTTCAGATGAGATGTTAACTCTTTTTCCACTGGCTGTCTGAAATCCACCGTTCTGTTGTGGGAAGGCCTCTTCTTTCTGCATCACTTGTTTGCTTGTGCCCTCAGCAGATCTTCTATTAGGTTTTTCAGAAATGTTTGTCCTCGCACTTTGATCTGGACAAAGTTTGCCACGATTTTCCTCCTCACTCACATCTGCACCATCTTTCTTGCTTTCTGCAGATATTCTCTTCCTGGCATCCACATCACATTCAAAATAAGCATCAGACTCTTGCATGACTTTGGTTAAAGGCAGATCATCAAGGTCCTTGAAAAGATCTTTGGCTTTTAAAAGATTAATTTGGGATACGCAGACTTTCGCTCCACCTGCAGTTGTAAATCCACAGTGTCTTTTCTCTGTATTGCCTTCATGTTTTTCATCAGGGAAGATCGTGTTAGTCTGCAAGTCCTCAGATGGCACCACCGATTTACTACTGGTTGCAGAAACATCAGAGTTCCACATTGGTGGACTGGTAGCAGGAGCTACTTTTTTGGGATGTGGTAAGGAAATACCCATTTCATCATCTCCTCCTTCACATTCTTTAAACATAGCTTTTGCTTTCTTTAGAGCCGCTGACGAAATGGCAACTCTGTTCCCTCTAGCTGTCTGAAATCCTGTTTTTTCTGCCTTTAAACCCTCATCACTGCGATCGCCTGTACCTTTTGCATGTTCCTTTTTGTTAAGCTGTACGTTTATGTCCTCATGTGTATTCATTGGATTCAAAAGACATTCAGCCCTTTTCAGTGAATCAGCTGACACGGAGACTTTCTTCCCACTGGCTGTACAGAATCCATCAGCAGGTGCGGAAAATGGTTCTGAAATTTCTTGATCTTTCAGAGCAACTGGACCATTAATGTTCCTGTTCATTCCCTCCACACATGGCTTTTTAGTGTGAAGTGCAGTCAGTCCTGCATTTATATTCAATTCTACAGAGGCCTGTAAGTTTGTGTACTTTGAAAAACTTTTCTTATTTTCAACGCTTTTAGGTGGACCTTTTATGTTTTTATAAGACATGCCATCTTTATGCTCCACTACAGTACCATCTTTTAAAAAGGCATCTGCTTGTTGCATGCACTTTGCAGAAATAGAGATGTCTTTTCCACTAGCCATGTGGAAATCACTTTGAAACATTTTTGTGTCCATTTTATTATTTTTAAAACTCTTGCTAGAATCCTTCTCTCCATCACTCAGGACTTGTTTGTTTGAACATAAAAACTGGTCCAGTTTGGAAGAACCATCCTGAACGTTCTTCTCAACATGACAGTTATCCTTGAAGGTGAACTTCAAAACCTCCTTGCACGTGTCAAAGTCCATGTTGTTTTGATTGGGTTTGGCACAAGTTGGAGCATTTTGGTTGTCTGGTGGTTTACGATCTGTTGGATTCTCCTCCAAATCTGAAAACAAAGCCCTGGCTTTGCTCAAACACTTTTTTGAAACTCTCATCGTATTTCCTCCTGCTGTTGTAAATGCCACAGCAAGCATCAAAGGATCATTGGTGTTCACTTCGGTTGCTTTACCACACTCAGCTCGGTGAAAACCGGGTCCAGTTAACATATGACAATTCTTGTCTTTAGAAACTTTCTCTGAGAAAGGAGCTACAGAGGCGTTCTCATTTTTCAGTGCAGCTGACGATGACGTGGACCCATCTGAAACCAAGGCCATCTTGTCAAGTATCTCAGTGACTGAGGAGTGCTTTCCACCATCAGAATTGAAGCTGTCATCAAAATCTATCCCAGCAAGAAAATCTGGGTCAAGTTCTCTTTGAGGTTTTTGTGAAGGACTGGCATCGTCTTGATCTTGTTTTACAGTTTTGGACTGAGTAAATTCAAACTGACTGTCAGCTTCTTCTAAGAGAGAGCAAAGTTCTGTCACATCAGCTTTTTCTGAAGTTGTTAACTGAGAACTGACATTTCCAAAAGTTTTTTCCATATGAGATAGTTGGTTTGAGGTAGTTTTACTTGGTAGAGACACACTGCTCAGACTGCGGTTATGCCTAGCAGACTGGTCATATTTGGTGGATTGATTACTAAAGGTCCTTTGACTTTCAATTTCTTCGAAGAGACGCTTGGCTCTCTCCAGATTGGCTGAGGAGATGTGTATGCCTTTATCTGAAGCAGTTTTGAATCCTGATGAATAGGCAGATGAAAGACAAATGTCGGCTTTCATTGGCAAACTGTCACACATTTGACCAACTAATGATATACAGTCACTTTTATACACAACTTCTTCTGCACTGCTTGACGGACATGTTGGTTTGCTCTTTAAAAACGATTCACTGTCTTTACCAGAGTCCAGTGTTGGCTTTTTCATGAATTTCTGCACAGTGGCATTTTCTTCTGCTTCCATGTGTTCTTTCTCAATTTCTTCTTTTGTAAATGAAAAAATGCATTGCCGACTTTGATCGATGATTTCTGAGTGAGGAGGAACAACTGATGAGGCAGTCATATGAGTGACGTCTGTAACACCAGACTGTAATCCACTGTCAGTTATTGTAGCATTGCTAACGGAGCAAGTCTGTCTTCTGTTACTGATGTCACCAGTTTCTTGGAGATCAGCTTGCCTTGCTTTCTGCTCTGATTGTTTGATGGCTGAGAGACAGGCTGTAGGAAGAAAGTCATTTAAAGTATTCTTAGATAGTTTATCTAGCTGGCCAGAAGGTGCCACTTGGCTAAAGTCTTGTGCAAACTCTTTGCAAAGCAGAGACATGTCAAACTCCTGGACTTTGGCTCCTCCAGAGGAAAGCAAGTTTTCTCCAACGATTTGTCTTTGATTCTGGACAGTATTCCTCTCTGTGCTGCAGCACTTTGAATCACCAGAGGCTTTCTCCAGTGGTTGGACATTCACTTCTTGTCCTACAGAACAGCATATCAATACATTAAAAAAGAATAAATTGATTAAATCATTGTTATTTTTTTCATGTAACAGATTCAGTGGTTCTCAACCCTGGTCCTTGAGGAACACCATCCTGCAAGTTTCTGTTGTTTCTCTGCTCCATCACACCTGATTCAGTGATTTTATTACTTCCCTAAGTTCGATAGAAGCCTGTTAATCACTCTTTCATTCAAATCAGGTGTTGGAGGAGAGGAACAACTAAAACAAGCAGGGTGATGTTCCTCAGGGACCAGGGTTGGGAACTACTGGATTAGATATCAACAAGTACATTTACCAGTAATAGATATCAACAAGTACATTTACTAGTAAAAGAAAACGACTTACCAGAATCTGAAACTCCAAATGGTGGGTCCATCGTTTGAGACTGACGTTCTTTTTCTTGAACTTGTCTTTTCATAGGTGGTATTGTATAAACAAATGTTCTCTTTTTCTTATTTAATCCAGAGTCTGTGATCGTCAGTGATGGTCTGAAGAGCTGGACAGGATCTGTGTCATCACCTTGCTGTTGTTTAGTCAAAATACTGCTCTCCAGTGTACAAGATGGGATTTCTGATAAGTTTAAAGGAGACCACTGACTGACTGCAGGATCTTCAGTTTTTGCCAGTGGGGTTGAGGGTACGCTACCAGATTCCAGATCAGCTGTTACGTCTTCACTGGATGAAGAATTGTGTATTACTGTGATATCTTTAGCGTTGCATCTCTTCTCTTTTGCTTGAACGAGTTGTTTACGTTTGACTCTGACTGGTTTCACTTTTCTCAGAGCTGAACTACTGTTGGCAAAGAAAGCGGAGTCCATATTTTTAGCTCCATCAAGGTTTTCTTCTGCTTGGCAACAAACTTCATCTTCAACAGCATCTGGAGGTTTTTGGTGGCAAACACCCTTGGTCTGAAGGCATTTCCAGGCCTCAGAAGAAACGGCATCTATTTTTAACAAAAATGAACAAATGAATATTAAAAGCTTTATTTTTATGCAAACAATAATGTTGCTGTAACACACTTTAATTTATTTATTTTTTATATTAAACTTCTCCACTAATTGCACATTAAGAAAGTGTAAAAAGAAATATTTGTACCTTGGGAAACAGAAGGTGTGGCTTTGTTTTTTGGTACCCCAAATGATGATGCCTTTGAAAGTGAAGGGAAAAGCTTTCGTACGAACTAAAACAGTAAAAGAGTAATAAGCAAGCGTAAAAAGAGATGCTTTAAAAATAACATATCAGGTCACTTAGATCCTACTATTGTCCAACTGATGCAACTATTCAGTCTTTTCTGTAGAAACATTTCAGTACACTATATTGTTTCTTCTTAATAATCATAATTGTTATTTTTTTTAACCAATGTTTTGACATCAGAATATATAAAATACTCCAGCACATGAGATAGTGGCAGTATATTATGTTGCAGCATGTGTGTTATTTAATTAGAATAGGCAGAACACTCACAACAAAATTTCTGTCTGCAGTAACGCTCAGTGGACAGGGACTTTCATCAGTTTTAGCTGTAACGTGGACAGGATACACAAATAAATGTACCGGTATGTAGTCAAGATTATTAACAACCAAACTCAGCTTTAAACCGAACAAATAAATAAAGTTACTCACATAAAATCAGGGTGGACGGCACTGCTGGTGGTGTATTCAAAGAACTTGTCCATGAAATGTTAGGATTGATCTGAGCGCCAAGACTTTCAGAAATATGCTTGACATAGTTTGTCTGCATGAGTCAAACGACGAGTTAGGCAGATGAAACTTTAATGTTGCTCTTTACATTTTAATAGTGGCTTTTGGGAGAAAATAAATAAAATTAAATGTAACACACTTACCATAGACTTGTCTGGTGTACTGTGTATATCTGTACAGATGATAGAAGCAAAGAAATCAACAAATTGTGCATGAATCATTCACATATATGATTAATAACACTAAGCTTACCAAAACTGTCCTCACTCTGAGGCTCGACATCTTCACATTTGTCACATTGGACACTGAAAAGATCAAAACAGACATTAAAAAAAATTAAAGGAGGAATGAAACCATTCCGGTTCGGTGGCCTCAGGATTCCATCTCTGTTCCTTGCAGATGATGGAATCCTGTTGGAGTCATTGTGCCGTGATCTTAAGCTCTCACTGTTCACAGCTTAATGTGAAGCAGCTAGGATGAGAATCAGCACCTCCAAATCTGAGTCCACGGTCCTTAGGCAGAAAAGGGTGGATTGCTCTCTTCAGGTCAAGGGTGAGGTTCTGCCCCAAGTGGAGGAGTTCAAGTATCTCTGGAGTTTTGTTCAAGAGTGAGGGAAGAATGGAGCGTGAGCTTGACGGACGGATTGGTGCAGCGTCTGCAGTATTGCAGACTCTGTACCGGTCCGTTGTGGTGAAGAGGGAGATGAACTGTATGTTGAAGCTCTCTGTTTACTGGTCAGTCTACGTTCCTACCCTCACCTATGTTAAGGATGCTCCCTGGGCGCCTCCCTCGGGAGGTGCTTCTGGCATGTCTGACTGGAGGAGGCACCTGGGAGGACACTCTGGAGCGACTGAGTCTCTCGGTTGTCCTGGGAACACCTTGGAGTCCTCCCAGAAGAGCTGGAAGAGGCGTCTGTGGAGAGAGATGTCTGGACCTCCCTGCTCAAACTGCTGCCTCTGAGACCTGACTCCAGAACAAGAGGAAGATGTTGGATGGATGGATGGATGGATGGATATCTCAGTAGATTAAATACCAGTAAAACAATGTAGGCGCTTGGCTGTCTTTAATGACGAGGAGAGGACAGGGTTCTCTCTCTGTTTGTTGAGCAACAACACGCTGCCTTTGGTAAACAGAAAGCACCAAGAAGCTGTTTTTAATTCAGTAACGTCTCTTTTTCTTCCCTGCCCTCCTCTGCTCAGTGTCCGGATCAGGATTTCACATAAAACCTGCTCCAACGAAGCAGACACAGCACCAGATGAGGGGGTGGAACCCTCAGTGTTTTGTTGGTGAGCTCCTCTAAGGGTCAGCAGGTGTTTAATGTGAGCTTCCAGTCTTTGTTGGGCCCAGTTTAATCAGAATCAGTGCTGCAGCGCCCTCTGGTGTCAGAAACTGGAACAGCGGATGTTCAATGTCCAGTGTGTGACGCTGTGTTCTGCTCATGTATCATAAAAAAATGAATATGAGTCATAACTTTGTGACTGGTGGCATGTATGTAAACTTTTCGACCACCAGAGGGAAACCTCTCCTTTTCTCTGAAAATACCATCAGTTTGTTTTGCAGGTGCTGTGAGAGCTAACTTCAAGTGTTGAGCTGCTTTGATTTGAAGGTGATGATGACCTCTGACCTCCACCTGGTCAGGAGACGGTGTGTGTTTGATTTAAGTTTGTACCAGCAAGTTGACTGAAACTGAATAATATCCTCAAATCAGTTTTTTCACACAGGACTTTAATGGCTTTGACGTCGTCTTATTATTTATCAATTTCCTTGTCACAAGCATCACTTTTCCTTCTCTTAAACCTCTCAGCTACATCGTAAGAGCTATATTTTCTCTTTACAGTACATTTCACCATCTTTTAGTAGAAAAAAAAATCTAGCAATACAAAGTATTTTTAGCCTTTAACAATGTAAAAAAAAAAATACAATTTGTTTCCAATTTCCATTTTAGATTTTACCCACGAACATTGCATATCCATCTGATGAGAATTTGATTAGCGACATTTTAGTAGCATCAGAATAGACATCAGAGCTGATTGGTCAGAGCTGATTGGTCAATTCTGGATGCAATAGAGTGTGGGTGTCCCGGTCCAAACACTTAAGCATCGAACTTGGTTGATCTTTTTGGCTCTGGAGAGACCATAGGTCGGCTGGACTGGTCAAAAGAGATGCACATCAAAAGGGAGATGGAGACTACACCACCTGACACCATGGTTGTCACAAACGGTGGTTTAATGTCGAACCCAAGTGCAGGCAGACCATGAGAACATAATAAGAAATAATTTATTAACAAAAACAAGGAGCTGGCGTGGCAGCAAAAACTTGGGAACGAGGAGGCATGAAGGGAGGAGCGCAGGAACATGGAGCCAAACCAAGACAATGAAGAACAGGAGACTTCCAGGTAAATACACCGATGAGACGGAGTGAACGCACCTGGGACAGACAGACAGGTGTGGGAGGCAGGGACTTGATCACAAGACAGAGAGCAGGACAGACCACAAGAGGGAGACACACAGTGGGAACAGAGTCGAACACAAGGATCAGGAAAGGAAGTAAAGACGAGAGAAACCCAAAGAAAACAGAGAAAAAGATTTTTAGTGGTCTTTAAATTATTAGTGCTTGGTAGAACGACACCGCTCTTCAAAACAGAGCGACGTCTCAACGGCCTGCGGGCGGGCCGCCGCTGCTGTTAGCTCCATGTTAAAAGCTTTGACTGATAATTCCTGGAGCTAAGTTTAAGAAAAAATTCTCATGAATGAATTTGAATTAAAACCCATGAAAATAATTCATTGGATGCATTTCAACAACACAGTTGACCACAACAGACTTAAAAAGGGTTATAATAGTCCGTTTGTAGACGTTGTGCTAAAATGTGTGACATTTACAACACATATACTCCAAGTGCTACATGCACAACATGTTTATTTAAAACTTCAGCGTCACACGTTGGAGCAAACCCGTTTGTCTGTTAGTAAAATATCTTATGGGCCACTGGTCAGATTTAGCCAATTCGTTTCAAAATTCACCAACCCATTTGCTTTAACTTGTTTAATTTTGACTAATCTTTTGACACGGTAACATCCGAGAGTCATTCACTCTGAATATTTCGCCCGAGATTGCACATCACACATGACGTCATTTCTAGACATTAAAAATAATCACAGCTTAAATCTTTGTTTTGCTTTTAGTTCACGAGCAACAAAGTTTTCCCAGGCTGCCGTCAGATATAACTCCAGGTAACATCAGCCCTGGATTGAGAAATAATAAATGAGACAGACACCTCAGGTGTGCGTGGGATTTTTCTTTTTTTTTTTTTTGATATGGCAAGAAATTAATCACCAGACAGACTTTAGTCACACTCACTGTCCGGGGTTATCCATCATGAACTAGCCTCGGTGTTTAGCTCAGTTTGAGCTCTTATTTCACAACTTGAAAGAAGTCCAAATGTAAAATTCCCACAAACATGACATGATCTGTTCCTGCTGACTTTGTTTTCAAACATTTCATCTTGCCTCAGTTTTGTTATGACAGAATGCTCCAACCGCACGGTTGGCGATGCTCCATCCTGTCAGTCGCCTCCGTCAGCCCTTAGCCAATGTCTCACTGGGGACTGCCGTTGCGTTGCACCTCGGAAGTGTTTCTGGATTTCTATCTACGTTAATGCTGCTCGAGCCGCAACGTGGACCTCCACAAACGTTAAATCAAAACGACCGGCTCGATCTTAACGTTTTATTACTTTTATTGGCAATCGGAGTTACCATGGCGACGTCTTTTGCTAACAAAGACGCCATATTTCACCAACTCCAGGAACTAGTTGGGGACTGCCCACTTATTATTCTACACCTGAAAAGCGTTTCTCTATCACCATCAATGCGGCTCGAACCGCAGCGTGTACCCCCACAGAAGTTATATCAAAACGACCGGCTACATCTTGACATTAGGACTTTTACTTTAATTGGCAATCAGAGTTACCATGGCGACACATTCCTCCATGGGATATCACTCCTCACACTAACTGCTGCTGTCGAGTCACATGACTTACAGAAGAAAACTGAAACTCACTGTTGAATTTGTTTGAAACTTGCAGAACGTAATCATCAGATAAAGGTCTAGAACTGATTAATGTTTGGAGCCATCTTGATTCAAGATGGCTGCCACCGCTACCTCAGCAAACACAGAATTGACTATAACGCGGTAATTCTTTGAGATATTGAGCTGAAATTAAATATGGTTGTAGCTGAGAGCGAGTTGTTTTACATTCCTAATGAAAATCAAATATCCAAGATGGCCGCCTTAGCTAAAAGAGAAAAAATATGACAACGTCCATTTTTAAAGATGTTGTGCTGACAACGATCCCTAACAGACTGACTGAAAATCAAATATCCAAGATGGCCGCCTTAGCTAAAAAAAAAAAAAAAAAAAAAAATTAAAAAATAAAGATAACTCATCCATTTTTAAATCCCTAATAGACTCTGACTGAAACTCAAAAATCCAAGATGGCCGCCTATGCAAAAAAAGGAAAAGTACCATAAATTGGTCCGTTTTAGTGATATTGAGCTGAAACTTGGTGCGGTGATACAAAGTAGTTGAGAATGTTTCCTATCATATATTTTATCAAAATCAAAAATCCAAGATGGCCACCAACGCTACTTTCAAATGGCTTTAACTCAGCCATTTTTACACGCACAGAGCTGAGGTTGTAGCTGAGAACGTTCTCTATCCTTAATGAATCCAAATCAAAAATCCAAGATGGCCGCCTTAGTTAAAAAGGAAAAACCACAACAACTCAGCTATTTTTAGAGCTATTCAACTCAATTTTGGTATAGTGGTAGCTGAGAACGATCCTTATCACATACTGAATAAAAAAAAAAAATCGAAGATGGCTGACTTAGCTAAAACGAAAAAAAAAAAAAAAAGATAACAGCTATTTTTAGAACTATTCGGCTGAAATTCGGTTTGCACTGTGAGCGTACCCCAACACAAATCAACTATTTCAATGGGCAGCAGCCTGGCAGTCTCCATCAAAGTTTCTCCAGGAACTTCATGCTGTCACTTTGGACCTCTAATGAGAAGGGCTTTGTGGGGCTCCTCAACACGGATCAGGGCTCCAGTTCTCAGGGCTGGAAGGAAAGATTTCCTTTCCAACATGTCTGTCTGGTAAATCTGGTCACCGGGCTGGAAGGTGATCCTGCGAAAAACAGGTGGGACGTTTCCAGAGTTGCCACCGGAGTGTGTGCGATCGGGTTCGTCCCTCACACACTCGGAGGGAAAGAGGGCCGGTCCCCTGCCAGCAGAGCTATTGTCTGTCAAGAGCAGGTCTCCCTGAAGGGGTTCATCTGAGATCTGCTGCTCAATCTCCTCAAATGAGATTCACCGTGCGGAGCGTATCAGGTCCACAAGAAGCGATCCATTTCACTGAACATCCTTGCGGTGATAACGAAAATGAAGCGACAGTGACCTTTCCAGTGACTCGATCCATTTCAGCAGAGAGGTGTTGTTGGGAGACACCGTTGACTCAGTTTGCTGGCACCACTCGCCCGGAGGAGGAAAAAATCCTGTTACTCACTCTGATAATGAAGTCACAGACATGTTTTCTGAGGTTTCACACACAACACTGGAACAAACAATGAGAAGATTATCACTAAAATAGTTTATTTGTTTGCTGTTTTTCGTGTAACAATGACTCATTCCTGCCTGACGGACAGAAGGTCGACACTTGATCAGTTCGACATTTTGAAACAGAAATAACAGTCTGAATGAGAAGCACCCACTCTCCGTTTGTCTGCCATGTTTTTCTGCATCTTTCTCGTCTCGCAGTTTTCAAGTTATTTCAACAATTCATGAATCAAAACGTTCGGCTCTTTCAGATCAATCCTGCTATGACTTTTGGTGTTGGTGCAACTTTAGCTTTTTGAAATATTTAGCCTTTTCTGCCATTTTTTTTCCTCCTAGAAAATGAACTGAGCTCATTTTACATCCTTCAGATCTTTAAATATGTATTTTACTGCCCCTTTCACATTTTGTTCTGGTTCAGCTGCTTTCAGCTTCCTTGTGCAAACTTCAAACTTTTTTTTTTTTTTTAGCTACTTTCAGCTGTTCTTTCATTTGTTTTGTGCTCCCTTTAGATTATTTCTGCTTACTTCAACATTTGTGCTTCTAACTTCTTTTTGCTTATTTCAGCTTGTTATGCTCTTTCATCTTATTTGTGCGTTTCAGCTTTTTCTGCTATTTCAGCTACTATTTAGCTGTTTTTATTCTAATTTTAGCTCATCCTATTTTTTTTGCACACATTTAAACTTTTTATAGCCCAATTAAGCAAAAATGTGCTCTCTCAACTTTCTTTTGTTAATTTAAGTTTCTTTCTGCCTTTTTAGCTACGTTTCAGCTGCTTGTTTTTTTTTAAATAAATAATTTCAGCTTTTTTCAGACAATTTCCACTTTTTTGTGCTCATTTCTGCTTCTTTAAGTCTAATTGGGCAAACATGTTCTTTTGCTTTCTTCTGCTAATTTAGACTTGTTCTGCCCTTTCAGCTACATTTTTATAGCATTTTTAGCTAATTTCAGCTGTTTTCTGATTAATTCAAGTTTTTTGTGCTACTTTCAGCCTAATTACATTAGTTCTGCTAATTTCAGCTTGTTATGCTACTTTTAGTTTTTGCTCTTCTTTCAGCTCTTTTGATGCTAATTTTAGCTTTTTCGGCTAATTCCGCCTTTTTTTTAAGCTCATTTAAGCTCTTTCCACTTATTTTTGCCTTTTCAGCAATTTTTTCCCCTAATTTCAGATTTTTAGCTGATTTCCTCTTTTTATGCTCATTTCTGCTTTTGTGTTCTCTCTGTTTCTTCTGCTAACTTAGACTTGTTCTTCCATTTCTGCTACGTTTCAGCATGTTGTTTTTAGCTAATTTTAGCTGTTTTTCAGCGAGTTCTTCTGCAGTAAGCATCCACACTGCTTTTGTTGCAGGAAATTCAGTTTCTCTAGTTGTTTTTACAGTTGGCCTTGTGACATTTCAGCTGTAAATGACTCTCAGCTACTACCGCACCAAATATTACCCCAAAGTGTACAAAACTGACTAACTACTTTTGTGTTGGTTAGAGTTGTGTAGCTGTGGCAGACGTTTTAAACTAGGTTGACCTGAAACGGTAATCAGTTGCATTCAGTGATTACTTTCTGAGAGTTTCAGTCAGATTCGTGTATTTTGCTAACACACACACACACACACACACACACACACACACACACACACACACACACACACACACACACACACACACA
>JAVCKU010000071.1:5106208-5117043 GCA_032273985.1 Hypsolebias coamazonicus
AGTAATTCTCAGTCGGGTCATCTGGACAGTATTTTTTTATTATTATTATTTTTTTTTTATAGAAACATTTCACCATCTATCTGGAGGACTTCATCAGTCAGAGGAGTTCCAGTAAACTGTAAAATGGGCTAACCCCCGGTCCTTTTACTGTTAACCCAACCACGAGACCCTATTATCAGCGCTAACGATGTACCTTTAAAGCTAATAGGAAGTACAGGAGGGGCAGTCTGAATGCGACCTATGGGGATGACAACAACTCATAACGCTCATTTAAAGGGCTGATAACATCCGAAGCCGTGCACAGCTTGCTTCTGCAGAACTGAAAACATTCACATGAAATATAGACGGTTCACACATAGGAGGGAATCAACGTGTCATGCACCAGATTTGACAAGAACTGAAAGAAAAGAAGACGTAACACTCACAGAGCTACAGTTTCACACAGTAACCGTAAGGCAGAAAGTACAGTATGAAAGATCAGATGAAAGAACAGAATCCTTAGTATTTGACTCATTTTTGCAAACTGGCTGATTTAATTAGACATGTGTTTTACATTATCTGTCAATCAATGCGTTTCAGTTATTGTGCACATTTCGAAAGCCTCACATTTTACCTTTTCTTCCATCTCCACTGGTTGACATGTCGTCACCGTGTCTCCAGAATTGATGGGAAAAGTGGTCTTACAGCTGTTCAACCACTGTATGTGAGAAAAGCAACTTAATTACAGCTCAAACTACAAAATGGCATCACACAGGATGGCTAAGAGCAATATTTCATCTCCTTACAGTGAGAGCCGCCTCCTTTCTGTTGTTGTAACTATCCAGATACTCTTGAATTTCCAACACACTGAATTTCATTTTCTCCAGAAGTCCATAAGACATAATCTGTAGAAACACTTCAGTTATTGATTTTTTTTTTTTTTTATCGCCAACATGTTTAGTTCAAGAATATAGTCCACTTACTGTGTCAGTATCAATGAGTAGAGTTGGGCACTCTGAACATGAGGCCAGCATCTCAGAAGACCTCAAGAACTTTGATCCTATTCCTCTCAAACCGTCCCCCAGATAATTCACAGCATCGCAGGTCAGGGAGCAAAACTTAGTCTGGATACTCTGCGAACCAAAAGAACCCACTGGCTGACACACAAGCCTCTGTATTACATAAAGTGTTTACATTCTTCTTTAAAGTTTTCAGAAAATTTCTGCTATCAGATTTGTTCAGTTGCCTGAAAAACATCTGGTTATGGAATGTCAGAGGAGCTGAAGCTAAGAGCATCCTTGCATTGGCATGGTTGTCTTGTATCGTATACCACACTGTACACCACACCACATCATATTGTTTAGAGTCACTCTTAAGATAAATTAAACCACTTGATGTTTTCACATTCTGTATTGCTCTGTTTTGTGCAGTTTGCATTTTTCCCTTCACGTTTTACTTCCTCCTTCCAATTATTGCCCTCTGCCGATGGCGGAGGGTAATAATTTGAGGTATTTTGAACTGTTGGATTGCACAGAATAGAGCTGGCGATACCTGAAAGAGTGAAGAAAACACTTGAAACGTGTAGACTGCACAGGAGCCATCTGCATCACAGACGAGCTGGTTGACGTGACTCCGCCAGGCTTCCTCTGCGTCATCACACACTGCTGGTTGGAAAGCGGCAAGAATGGCAGAGAAGAAGGGCAATGGTGGGGGCGAGGGGCGCGAGTCCAGCATGTCACTGTCCTCCTCAGCAAGACTGAATGGACACGGATGCTCATTAAAACACAAAAAAAACCAAGCAACATTTCATGTGAAAGTTTTTAGTGTGGATTGAAACTGTGAATGGGTACCTGGGTAAACAGATGTCAACATCTGGCCCTGCTTTGTCCCCATTATCAACCAAACTGGACAAACTGTCCCCACATTGATATTCAGGAGGCAGTTCACTGATGCAGAGAGAGATTTCTTCCTCTTGGACACTGTTGTCATCATCATCTTTTGACTCCTCATTCTGAAAAAAAAAAAAAAAAAAGAAACATCAGCAAAAAGTAAAATGAATTGGAGTCATAAATAAATGAACCACAATGCATTTCATTATTTATCACTTCTTGAGTCTGTATTATTAAACTGATCACTGTGTGGCTAAAACACACACTAACCTTGGCTTGCAGCACCCTATGGACACTCCTTTTGATGTTTTCTTTGATTTTGTTCATTTATTGTGAACAAATTATGCCAATCAAATCAATTTTTAGAATTTTTAACTTGGCCAGCAGTGAGCCCATGCACTCATTTTTTTAATTTATTTTTATTTTATTTTTTAATTTTGTTTCAGACAGGCAATGTGTAAACCTTTTCTGACCATCCACATGCCGGGAGTTTTTAGTTATTGCCCAGAGCCACCCATAAAGAAGCCATAGGTATACACATGGCCTTAAACAGACAAATGAAAAAGAAGTAATTTGTTTCTAATGCAAGCTATAGATCCTCCTCACGCTCCCAAACAATCTCTGCCACAAATAAAGAAAAGCCCAAACTATCCCACAGCCCAACATACTAGAAATGATCTGCTTGCAGGTTTTAGTTCAGTCTCCCTTTGCATGCAGTTTCTAATTTACCAAGAAAAGATCAGCCTGTGCGCTTCTCTAAAACCAGGAAAGGTAGAAAAGTCCAATTCAGAAACATGCAGTAAAATTCAGGACTAGACCTACAGCACATTTAACATCCAAATACATCACACAAAGAAAAGAAGCAAAAGGATAGCTCCTATTTGGCTAATTTAGTAAAGAGTTCAAGTAAGGAATTGCGATAAGAATTAGTAGTTCCCAGGATCTCAGACACTCTGAAGCACTTATTCACCCGCTGCTTCGAGTCCTCTGACACTTGGACCTCGAAACTGGGATTTTTGGTGCTCAGAGGAGTTGACTCTGCTGACGTTCTGTCAAAAATGCCATAGGAGGTGTCCATGCTACTGATCTCTGCTGTTGGAGACAGGTTGATACTCTGCAAAGAGACAAAAACAACCCTTTTAAAATAAAAAAAGTATAAAATAAGAATAAAATAAAGTAAAAACTTTTATTCAAACTAAGGTAAATCCTCAACTCCAGAGTTTTTACAAACTTAGACTAAAACACTCTGAGGACAGCGTTTTGTCATGGGATGATAGAAAGGTAAAGGAAAATGACACAAAATACATAAAAAAACTGGGTTAAGTCTAAAACAGTTACCTAAAGCATAAACTTACAAGTTGAGAATGAGAGAGTATCTGACTGACGGTGAGGGAATCCTCCTCAGAGGACTCATCTGAGTCTTCATGGACAGCCTTGCTGAGGCTGGGCATGCTGCTGGACAGCAGGCTGTTGTCCAGAAGCTGCAGGTCACTTTGGTCCAAACTGTCCACGGAGCGCCGACGCACTCCCCAATTAAAGTTGTCCACAGTCTCTCCCTGCAATAGTCAACAGTTTAATTTGACCAGTATGCTGACAACAATGTAATCCAATTCAACAATGCAGTTTATTACAAACTTGTGTGTTATTAGATCATCAGACTCCATTACTGAAAGTTTAACTAATAAGCTCCATTTTGCTTATGAAGCTGGTGGGGTTGCAAATATTTACAAGTTAACAGGCTCTAAACCTGAGTGCCATTTTGGTCATTTAGAATGCTTTTTTATTTTTCCCCTCACTCGCTCTTGTTCAAGATGGACACGTTTCTTCCCTCTCCCGTCCTCCTCATGCTTTATTGCTCTCTGTCTTGTGTATCAGAGTTCCTATTTACACATCTTCCGAAACGTAAACTACTGTCATGGATCTGGTCAGTTAGACTTTTCAACACAACCGATTAAAAAAATCATTTTCAACAAAGCGACAAAGTCCTGGAGAACCCTCATGCACTGCTGAGAGGCACCTGACAGGATATGTCATGGGTGTGCCTTTCCATATTGTCTCAGGAGGATGCCGAAGATATTGGAATCATGATAGCAGGGTTTGGCAGTGGTGGATACCTACGTTATCAGATATTAAAGAAGAAAGTGGCAGCAGTTTTGGATTAAAAGTACCAGCAGAACTCAAGGATGATGAGAAATAACAGTCTGTCTGAATAAAATAAAATAAAATCAACAAATGTGGCTTATCTGAATCTGACTCCCCTGTTTGGCCTCGAAGCAGGCTGGCATCAAATTTCTCCTGGGATATGTGTAAACTAAGAAAGCTCTGTCTAGCGCAGAGAACTTCTGTGAATGCTTACCAGAGCTGTACCGGCTGACACCAACATCTTAACAGGACTATGGACTATCTGGAAGTGCTTCATGGACAAATCTCATCGTCTTGTCATCAAATGCATATTATGTTATAAATGTGTGTGCTTGCTGGAAGAGTTTTTTTTTTGTTTGATGTCTTAAATCTAGGGTGCACCAATAAATCGGCCAGCCAATTTATCGGCTCTGATTTCCTTAATTTTGGGAAATCGGACGACACTTGCATGAGAAACCGATTTTCCCTTTTTTTAATTTTTTTTTTTAAATTTTTTTAGTTTTAAACATGTTCTTGATTTTAGGTGTACAACACTTTGTTGTAGCTGTGGTTGTTTTTAAAGGGCTTTATAAATAAAGTATTGTTATTATTATTATTATTATTATTAACAACAATTGTCTGAACTTCATTGATCTTTCAGAGCACTTCCTCATGTTCAGTTAAAACAAGTTTGTATTGTTCTAGTATATTGTTCGAGTATGTTATTCAACAAAACAATATTGGAAAATTGAAGGTGCATCGTGACCTTAGTGTCGCTTATAAAACAAAATCGGTATCGGCCAAAATCGGAATCGGTAGGTCAGACTTTTTTTTAGAAATTGGTGATCGCGATCGGCCAGAAAACTGCCATAGGTGCACCCCTACTTAAATCATGTCCTGATAAGGACAAAGTGTGAAGAGATCTTTTTTTTTTTTTACAATACTGCGGTCCTCTCATGGCCTTTTCTCCTTTTCCTATATAAAAGAATAAGGGGCTGCGCTTTTAGGAGCAGCAGCTACGTGCACTCCACCTATCTTTTGGATGACTGTACGAACCTAATCTCACTGTATTTTGGTACAGTGATAATAAAGCTTATTCTGATTCTGATCAAGTCAACAAGATCTTGAAAATGTCAAATTTACAAATTTCAGCAAAGCTCCATCTCAGCATGTCAAACGGCGGAAACGTTCTGTAGCCATTAAAATCAAGTCTTTGTGTTAATTTTAATAAATATTTCATGAATTGTAGCCAGTGTTGAGACTATTTCTTCTGCTGCCTATATTTGAATGATCATTCTTAATTCTTAAAAAAAAAATGGGGTGTGATCTAGTGTGTGCGCATACAACATCAACATGATATATACCTTTATTCGAAACATTGACTGGTTATAGTTAGAAGATGTCAACAGTTCTGTAACTCATGAATCTAAAGGTGGGACTAAAAGACTGTGATGTATGCTACAACTAAGCAGAACACACAGTGCGTTCAGAATCTTGTCAATAAATGTGGCAAAATCAGTTTTATAAACAGTGAATCATGCTAGAGTATTTGTTGTTTCTTCCATCAGCTTGGAAGCTGTTATTTTATCTGAACGATCAAACACAGCAAGTGCAAATGCAGCATGACTAAACTCACCTGGAGCTCCTAGATAGCATAGACGAAAACACAAAACAGAGACAGAATCTGTTACATAGAACATTTGAGCCTCACTCGGCAGAACACTGAAGTGCTCTTCAGAAAAACAAAAAAAGAACATCTGTTGATTCTGTATTCTCGCTGCTGTTGCTTTTGATTTAGAAGCGATCCAACGAAACATCAGATGACTCACCTCTCCATCTTCAAGCTCAACATCCAGAAAGTCAAAGTCTCTGAAGACTCTGAACTGCTGCTCCGAGGTGGTGTCGTCTGTGTTCTCCAGTTCCCGGGTCCCCTCGTCAGAGGACACCAGGCTGGGCTGGTGCTCCATGAGGTCCAGTTCCCCACAGCTGGAGAAGATGACCTACACAGAGAATGAATGAATAAACAAATACCGTAAATAGAATTAAATGCAAAACTAATCATGGCTGAAAATTCAAGTGCTGCCAAAGCTCCCTTTAGATTACCGAAGGGTTTTTTGTGAGCCCCACTTCTTGTCCACACAGAGACAAAACATGCACCAGTTTTTCTCTTGTTCTTTTCTGCAAAAGACAAACAGAAATATTTTTGAGTAATTTGACTTCATGTAAATTTTGTCAAACATATTATCATGTAGCTCTAAATTGTTCCTAGGTGAGCATGAATGAATGTTTGTCTCAGTAGTCTGTGCCCCTGTGGTGGACTTGTAACCTGTCCAGGGTGTCCCCTGTCTCTTGCACAGTGACTGCTGGCGATAGGCACCAGCTCCCCGCAAAGGAAAAAGCAGGTAAATAAAAATGGATGGATCTTATCACATGTAACACAAATTGATTAGTATTCATGCTACACTAAACTAATGATGTGTTTTTTGTCATAATCGGTCCTCTTGTATGTGTTCTTTGTGTTTCTCCTCTCTTGTGTTCTTTATCTGATCCTTGGGTTTGTCTCTATCATGTGGTCTGTCCCCCCAGCTCATCCAGTCCCTGTCTTCTTCACCAGTTGTCCCTCCCAGCTGTTTGCCATTTGTCTCGTCCGTATTCATGTATTTAAGTCTGCGTCTCCTGCATCTGAACATTTTCTCATGAAGGCCCCTTGCTCACGGTCCATGTTCTGCAAGACGTCCTGGTTTTTGTCTCCCTTCGTGCCCTCTCATGATTCATTGTTGCTGGCATGTCAGCCCATTTCTTTATTTTTTCATTAAATAACTTTTACTTTAAACAGGAGTTATCTTGGTCCTGCCTGTATTTTAAGTTCGACCACCACCAGACCATTAACTTTTGTTTATCTAGTGTTATATAAACCAAATAAATGGGCTGGGCTGCTGTTACACCATATTGTTTTGCATTATTAGTGTTTAGAGTATAACTTAGATCTGCTGGCATTTGTTTGGTGTACATCTTAGTGTATATCCCAGATCTTTATGCACTGTTTCTATTTATACTTTACATTTTTGCTATTGCTGGGTGTAACTGGGACTGTGTACATACTTTCATTCCACCTCATGTACCACATGTGGGGAAAAGACAGTAAAATTGACTTGAACTTGGAGAAGAAGTCTGCTTTCTGACCTGCGAAGACTGAGGCCTCCTCCAGCTGACTGGCACCAGGACGTTGGTGGAGGTGAATCCAGAGGAGGTGGAGGAGGTGCTGTGGGTCACTGCTGTTGTGATGCTCTTTGCGTCATGGCCCAGCGAGCGCTGCAGATCATCGAAACGCCGACCGATCACTGGTGTCTAAACGCAAACAAACGGACGCAACCAAAAACTTTGACGATTCTGGAAAAAATTTGAGGAGGAGAAAGTCCTTATCTGGTTTCTCCATGATGCTTCCTGCTTTGGCTGGAACGACTGTAACACAATCAGAGCTTTACCAACACAAACTGCCTGCAAACATGTCCCTGGTTCACATACAACAGAAAGGAGCAAAGACTTGACATCATTTCCTGCCATTCAAGAACTACAAATAACTCCCTGTTCTGTTCCCACACACACACACACACACACACACACACACACACACACACACACACACACACACACACACACACACACAGGCATACACGCACAAAACCGCAACAGGAATTCTCAGCCCTCGTTGGTCGAGGAGCTCGTTCAATTATTCATGCGGGTGTTGCAGTGCTCTGCCTCAGAGCGGAGGGAGGAGGGGGTGATGGAAGGGAGGAAGATGAGGAGGAGGAGGCGGAGGAGGTGGGGTTTTCTCCCAATGAGGAGCTTCTGAAAGAAGAATCTTGTTTGTCCTTTGATTTATTCTCCGTCCATCTTTTCCTTCCTGCTTGTTTCACAAATTTAAATCCCGCAGTGGGTGAAGCCAGACTGAAATGTTGTGTGCGCAGGTCTGTTAGCAAAATATCTCATGCACCATTTTACAATTTTAGATGAAACTTTCAGACTACGGGTGGTCCTCGGTTTACGACCGGCTCGGTTCCCGGTATTTCGCGTTTATGACCGCCGCCCCAGTGATGTCATCGCACCTCACGTTGCCTTTTTTTATGCAGCATTTTATGGGTTTTTTTTTTTCTTTTTTTTTTTTTTTAGGGTATTCTGTTAGCTAACTGCTTGGAAACACATTAAAACGGCGTTCTAAGTATGCTGTTGTTATTTTACATTGAATAAAACGTGTTTTAAAAAGACGTTACGGCCGCCATGTGCTTTCAGTTTCGGTTTAAGTTCAAATCTGTATACGACCGGGTCGTTGTAACGGAACTCGAAAGTAAACCGAGGACTACCTGTATTTTGTTATTTGGGTGGCTGTGGCTGAGTGGTTAGAGCAGTCGTCCTCCAATGCAAGAGTTGGGGGTTTGATTCCACCAGCAGTCACGTGTTGAAGTGTCACTGGGCAAGACACTGACCCCCTCATTGCCTCCGATGTGTGTCCCATCAGTGTACTGTATTCAGATTCAGATTCAATTTATTGTTGCCATTGTCAATGAACAGGATTCATAGACAAGGAACTTGCTTTGGCATAAAGGTGCGAATAAAATATAAGAGATAGAAGAAAACATATGTACACACCAACCAGTACAATACAATACAATACAATATTCAGAAAAATGTGCAAATGGAGTAGTGCAGTTAAAATACAGTGATAAAGTGACCAAAGCAGAGTTATACAGTAACGGGATTATGAGTGTTCAAGAGTCCAACGGCAGACGGGAAGAAACTGTTCTTATGGCGAGAGGTTCTGGTCCAAATGGACTGAAGCCTCCTGCCTGAGGGGAGTGGTTCATATGCAGAGTGAGTAGGGTCAGCTGTAATCCGACCTGCTCGCCCCACAGCCCTGGAGACGTACAAGTCATGGAGAGATGGGAGGCTACCTGGTGTTCCACACCATGAGGGAAGAGCAGAGGATGGACTCAATGATGGCCGTGTAGAATTGCAACATCAGCTTGGCCGGCAGCTTGGCTTTCCTCAGCTGTCGCAGGAAGTACTTCCTCTGCTGAGCCTTCTTGATGAGGGAGCTGATGTTCAGGGTCTTGGGTGATGGTGGTGCCAAGAAACCGATAACAGTCCACTGTGATGATGGGGGTATTGTTAAGGGCTGGGGGGGGGGGGGGGCAGAGGGGCTGTGGCTTTCCTGAAATCCACAATCATCTCCACTGTCTTCTGGGCATTAAGCTCCAGGTTTTTGTCGCTGCACCAGGTTACCAGCCGGCCCACCTCCCTCCTGTTGCCCTCATCACCATCCGAGATGAGCCCGATGAGGGTGGTGTCATCCGCAAACGTAAAAAGTTTTACGGAATCATGGCTGGAGGTGCAAGAATGGGTAAATGAGGGCACAGGTTGCTGTGTAAAGTGCTTTGAGTATCTTGATCAAATAGAAAGGCACTATATAAGTACAATCCATTTACCAATTTACCATACAGTATATATCTCTGCAGTCCTTATACTCAAACCAACCTACTTTTGATTTACTTGAACAACCACTAAGGCGTTCCACCGCATGGGAGGACTCACTGTTGGAGTTCTTTGCAATTTAAAGCATCAGTCAAAAATTGCGTTTTGAATATGGAAAAAAGAAAACTTATATAAGTTGCTTTGGCATATAAATCACTGAACTGACAAATCTATGTAAAAAGCTGTGTCTTAAATGTCAGAAAATATATGTGTCTTGGTATATTACTCTGTGTTTTGTTATTAACTTATTTGTTGCTGCAGCTAATTATTTTTTACACATAGCGTATAATTTCTGCATGCCGTATTGCTGTGTACTGTGGCAATGCAAATCCATGCAACTCTTTGGCCCAAGAAAAAGTTCTCCACCGGAGACAGTAAAAGTGATCTGGATCTTGACAAGTTTTCGTCCCCATCTTGAACTGCTTTGTAGCCACTGTGGCAGCTGCCCTGATGTCGACCTCGAGTACGCTCCTGAAAGCTAAGCAGGGTTGGACCAGTTTTAATAAAACAATAAATGTTGTTTAGACTTTGGCATTTGTGGTTGTTGCCCAGGATGTTTTCAGAATAAGCCAGAGCCTCAAAAAAGGGAGGATTTGAAAATATAGCTCTATTCAAAACAAGCATTAAATTCCTAAAATAATATTAAAATATGTCCTGATGCATTCTCAGTAATCCAGGTAGATAAATCTAACTAGGCTGAGTCAGGTGCTTTGGACGGACTGTTGTGTTTCGTCTTTTATATAAGACTGAAGAAGTCTTTTAGATAAAAGACAAAACATTAAAAAAGAAGAATCTGTCCAGAGGACCTGACTCTACCTTGTTAAACAGTAAAATATGTTTACCTAAAAGCACAGTCAAAAACAGGCCATGTGAATATAGTGTTTATCAGAGTGAAATGCTATGAATAGAAGGAATGGACAGGATCTTAAGTCCTCTGGTAAGTGTTGCATGTCCTGTTGATAGCTGCAGGTAGAGTCAGGGAGGAGAGGCCAGGATGAGTGATGTAATTAAAAGCAACCATAGAAAATAGTGAATTAGTTGAAAAGTTGTTTTGCAAACAGTTGTTAGAAATAGGACCTCATTACAAGGACAGACAGCAGAAGGTAATACAAGTGTAACTCAATAAACATGGCCCTCAAACTTACCGTATTTTCCGGTGTATAAGTCGCACAGCTGTATAAGTCGCTTTGTCCAATTTTGTCCAATAATTTGGAAAAATCCATAAACATGTCGCACCGCTGTATAAGTCGCACCTATTATGCATCACCGCTGACGCGTCGCCTATGTTACGTGTCACCGCTGACAACCCGGAAATGT
>JAVCKU010000071.1:5310988-5321329 GCA_032273985.1 Hypsolebias coamazonicus
GTGAGGACAGAGGATGCAGAGGACAGAGTGAGGTGGAGGAGGATGACTTGCTGTGGTGACCCCTGAAAAGGGAAAAGTCGAAAGAATAAGAAGTTATCAAAGTTACTCACCAGATTCCTTCTCAGCAACTTGTCTTAAAGATATTCCAAAACATACTGTTGGTTTTGAGAGAAGGATCATGATGAGAGACTGGAAGTCGACTTAAAGTGGCTAATAGTCCACGTTTTACGGCTTGTATTTTTCACTTGAAAGTGACAGGAATTCTTCTAAAATTAGTCTTTAAAAAAATTTAATTCTGTTTTATTTTTGTTTTGGTCAAAGCCTGAAAGAGCCACTGCAGGTACCAAAGAGCCACATGTGGCCCTAGAGCCGCAGGTTGCAGACCCCTGGTTTATGTCAATGGTGTACTTTCTGTCCAGTCCAGTTTGCTGTTGAGATGAATACTGTACCCATGAAGAACCTTGGTCTTTCTAAAGTTCAAGATGTAAACTCCACCCTCGCCCCGGTACTCCCACTCATACTGCTTTACCTTTAGCATGTCAGAAAACATTGTTAGGTGCCACTGCTGCAAACCTTTCCACAAACTTCAAATAATTCATTTCTCATGAAAACATCCTTAGAGAGTCCATGACATTATACAAAAAGGGAAAGCCTTTACTGATTGTTCTGCCATAAAACAGGAGCAAAGCTTCTTTACAGAACAACAATTCACAGTTTGTACTAGTAATGCCATGGCATTTTTAAATGTTCAGAAGAATAGTATGTTTAGTGTTTTGTGTGTACTCCTCTCCTTGGCATTAAACAAATGGCCTTTTGTGATTTCTTTCTGGTTTTGAGTTCCCACTCGGTGTAACTGGAGACCATCAAAAGTCACACTGGTCTCACAGTCACTTTGAGTGGGTTCACACGTCTGTTTATTGGACGTTTTTCAGCTCCACAAAATCTCCTTTTCTCAAAAGACTGAACAAAAAATAGTTTCCTTTCCGTGGCAGAAACAGACCGTCTTGCAAATATTTCTAGCAGCGTTGTCTTTAATCAAAATCTTTTGTTGTTTTACATTTTCTCTAGACAGCTCAGTTTAATAACAGCTGTCATTTGGGACCTGTAGTTCAGTGTGTTCCCCCCCTCATCCCCCTAACACCTCACACTCTTTGAATGAACACCCTTTTTTCACATGCTGCAGAAAACCAACAGCATGCAGGATACAGAGCAATCACAACATCCAGTTCTACAGAGAGATGCAAAACAAGTGGAGTCAGGTTTATGGTAGGATTTATTTTAATTTGTTTTATTTTTTTTTCCTTCTCAGAGTAATAAAAAAAAAAGTTGTGTTTTCACTGAAAGAAGGCTTTGTATAATGTGATATCAGACATGCCATTCTGGATTACCTGCTGACAAGATTAGCTGATCACTATGAATACAGCATAGCTTTCAGTTTTTGTTTGGAGAAAATCTGTGCACTTTCCAGGACTTCGTTTTTTAATTCCACACGTTTATTCATGTATTTTTATTTTACCTTTATTTAGCAGGTGAAATGTTTGAGAATGACCTCATTTACAAACATGACCCGTTTTTTTGTTGTACCTAGGATCTTACTCTGACTTGATTGTGCAGTCATGACCAAAAAATACAAGTTTCTGGATTTAAACTTTATAATGGACTCTGAAGGACAACTGCGGAATTATTTCATTTTATTGTTTCCTGTTACGGTAAGTTGGTCTGTTATATTGGTATCTTTATTAAAAGTATAACTAATCAGATGTTTAAAGATGACATCTATCTGTAAGTCATTTAAATCCAGTTTATATAATAAAAAAATCAAATGAGGAATATTTTTTCTTTCTTCAGCTTTTAATTCTTGTTTCCTGTGAAGAACCTTTGTATGGAACGCTGGGAAATCAAAGTATTGAGAGTAAATTTGCAGATACATTTGAAAGACAGCATGTGCTTCCCTTCTGGTTTAATACATCTGTTGATGCTGGCACAGTCGGCGCACGCTCCCAAAACAGACGGCAAAGACAGATGGCTTTGTCCAAAACTGTTTATTCGTTTCAAGTAAAAGAAGACACAGTGCCAGGTTTGTCATTTTCCTGCTTGTAAGCACATTTGCACAGTATGTTTGTTGTCAACTATATTACATACTTGTTTTATCTAAATTTATCTAACAATAATTATTTTTTTAATTGATTGCCAGATGCTTTCTTTTCTATTCTGCAGTTATTAGATCACCCAGTAATTATACATGGTTCCCTGTGTTGACAGGAACAGTTGTGGGAAAGGTGGAAACACAGTTCGGGGGTCTCACGCCTATCACATACTCAGTTCAGGAGGATGATGGAGAGAATTTATTCCTCCTCAGCCCCACCTCTGGGGAGTTCCTATTATCCCGTAGCCTGGACTTTGAAACCCAGCGGTTCTACATTCTCACAGTGGAGGCAAAGCGGGGGCAGACGCAGGTATCCAGTGACAGGGTGTACTTCAATGTGCTGGACGTGAACGACAACCAACCTGCTTTTAGTCAGAGCCACTTCTCTGTGTCGCTGCTGGAGGACACACAAGTCGGCACTTGCTTCTTGTCATTAAATGTATCAGATAACGATCATGGTAAGAGGATAATGAGATACAGCAATACTCTACTAAATTCTACTGAAAGCATTTGAACATGTGCTTTTTAAATTTTTTTGTTCTTTTTGGTGATAAGCTTTGTTTAAAGGCACTGAGTTAGACACATTTTGCTGCTTGGTTGTGGCATCCCTGGGATTTTGTTAAGTCAAAAATTGATGAAGATTAACAAGATGTGTTTTTTTCTGTCTCCCTACAAGAATGATCAATAGGTGATAAATATCCTCTAAACCTGTAACTGCATCTAATTTTACCTTTAATCAATCGTCATATTATTATGTCTTTTATCTCCTCCAGGTGACAATGGTGAAGTGGAACTGAGAGTGTCCAGTGGTGATGAGCTGGGAATATTCCTTATACACTCAACAGGTAGTTTATGCCTGAACAAAGAGCTGGACAGGGAGAGTCAACCATCCTTTAATTTGACTGTGACAGCCAGTGACTGTGCCCAGCCAGCGTCTCTACAGCTCACCAGCACAGCACATGTTCTGGTACTTGTTGAAGATGTCAATGACAATGCACCTTTGTTTGTGTCCGCCAAAAGTGTTAGCATACCAGAGGATACCGCATTACATTCTGTTATAATGACTATTCATGCAGAAGATGAAGATGCAGGTTCCAATGCAAAAGTTTTGTACATTTTAAGCAACTCTTCTAGTGGAGCATTCAGCATCAACAACACAAGTGGGAACATTTACCTGGAAGAGATGTTAGACAGAGAAAAGGTAGAGATTCTGACTATTGCCATCACAGCTACTGATATGGGCTCACCTCAATTGAAAACCACAATGAATTTCACTGTGTTTGTGGAGGATGTAAATGATAATGACCCTGAGTTCTTACAGAGAAACTACACCCTGTCAGTCAGAGAGGATATCACCAGGGGGACAAGCTTGTTACAGGTTCAGGCTTGTGATCAAGACATAGGACCAAATGGACTGGTGCGGTACATGTTGAGCACAGATGGTCCCTTTGTAATGGACACTGTTCGAGGTGTTGTCACAGTCATGGATCGACTTGACAGAGAAAAAGACTCAAACTACACCTTGATTACAACAGCTGTGGATCGGGGGAGCACACCCAGATCTGCTACTGCCATTATTAGCATCACGGTGTTGGACACGAATGACTTCACACCTCAGTTTTTGCCAGAAAGACTCATCATTCATGTCAAGGAGAATGAGGAGGATCTATCTCAGCTAACACACCAGGTGCTGCTAGATCTCATAGTTCATATTTTAGGTCATTACTACCAGCTGTGTTTATTTCATTAATTTATTTTTGGACCAGATTTTCGCCTTGGATGAAGATTTGGGGATCAACAGCCAGTTGACCTACTTTATACAAACAGGAAATCATGATAGTTTGTTTTCCATCACTCCTGATGGCACTTTCCAGATTTTACATGGCCTAGACAAGGAAAAGGAATCATTATATATTGTCACCGTCACAGCTGTTGATTCAGGTAATTTATATCTAACTACATTATACCTAGTGTAAAGATTATGCACTAGTTCCATAAACTAACTTTTCAAACGATAACTTCAGCTTAGTAATAAGTGCCTTTTTATTTGTAGGTTTTCCATCTCTAACTGGCACGCTGACTGTACATGTCATTGTGGATGATGTCAATGATAACTATCCAGAGTTTTCAGAGGAAGTCTACAACACCATTGTGTCAGAGGACAGTCCGATTGGCACAGTGTTTGCCATGATAACCGCATCAGATGCTGATGAAGGCATGAGTGGGGAAGTAAGGTAAAAAATGAAAAAAATAAGAAGCAGCACCCTTACTCTTATGTACATTACTTGAACAATATGCAGCACAGTGGTCTCAATATATTTGTATCAAGTTATTTTATGTTGTCAACTGTATATTTTTTCTCAATTAGGTATTTTATGGAAAACCTTGATGTGCCTTTTGCCATTGAGGAAATATCTGGAGAGCTGTTTACAATGGATTTCCTGGACAGAGAGACTGTAGCTATTTACAACTTGACGGTGATAGGTAGTGATATGCATCCCACTGATCCTCTCTCGAGCTCTGTGCTCGTTACTGTGCTTGTTGGTGACATAAATGACCACTGGCCTCAGTTTATGAACAGCCCCTTTGAAGCCTATGTGCCCAATGAGTTGCCTCCAGGTGAGATTTTACCTCCTTGTGACAGCTAAAGTACACACATTGAGTCTATAAGCAGATTCTCCTTGCTTGTTTTTCTTTTTTTACAGGCTCGGTTGTTTGTGCAGTGAGAGCAATGGATGGAGACATTGACATGAATGCAGAACTGCATTATTCATTATATGGACAAAGTTCAGACTTATTTTCCATTGACCCAAACAGTGGCACTGTATTCACTTCAAGTTTACTGTGGAACTCGGATGATATTACTATCAACGTGTACGTAGAAGATGCCGGAGAAAACACCAAATTTGACATAACTACTATCAATATCAAGTTTCAGAACATTTCCGAATTTCCTGAGATGAATGTGGATGTTCTGAGTTATTCCCTCTCTGAGGATCTGCCAGTAGGAACACTGGTGGCTCTGATCTCTGCAGTAAGCATCAGAGGTGAACCAGTTTCTTTTTACATTGCTTCTGGAAACTTTGAAGATGTATTCTACATAGACCAAGTAGGTGGAGCACTGACGGTGGAAAACCCTCTGGATTTTGAAACCAAAAAGGAGTTTTCTTTGTTAATAGAAGCCAGAGACTCTGGCTTGCCTCCATACTCACTCTTTTCAGAAATTCACATAAATATCACTGACGTAAATGACAACTTCCCACAGTTCACTCAAGACGAATACAGGTGTGAGGTTTTTGAGAATTCCCCACCGACGGCGGTGTGTGATGTTCTTGCCATCGATGCAGATTCCCCCAATTACAGCACAATACGCTACAATATATTGGAGGGAAATAATGAGTTTTTCTCACTTGATCCTGAAAGTGGTCTGCTGAAAACCACAGTAAATTTGGATAGAGAAACATTTCCTGTATTCAGTTTAACAGTTGAGGCTGCAGAGCTCGATAACCCTCTGCACAAAGCCAGAGCAACAGTCAACATAAATGTTTTAGACAGGAACGATAACGCACCTCATTTCACGCAGATTTTTTTTGCAGAGGTGCCCGAAGATGCTCCTGTGGGGCACACAGTTTTACAAGTAACTTCAGCTGATGATGATACTGATGCCAATGCAGCAACTAAATATTACATACATGACCAAACTGAGAACATGTCTTTTGAAATTGATGCCACCACTGGGTGCATAACTGTCAAAGGGCCTCTGGACAGGGAAGTGCTGGATCATTATATCTTGAAAGTAAATGCGAATGATTCAATGTGGAGTACAAGCACTGATGTCAGCATTATAATTTCAGATGTCAATGATAATAGACCGGTGTTTTTGAATGATTTTTATACAACTGTCCTTCCTGAGACGAGTGAAAAAGAAGTGCTTGTTTTGCAAGTCTTTGCTTCAGATGGAGACATTGGGCAAAATGGTGACATTTTCTATATTGTTGACCCTCCAAATGAAATGTTTTGGATAAATGCTTCATCTGGGGAGATCTATACAAAGCAGCCACTACTTTTACATGATTTTGCTTTTGAAATCTATGACTTTACAGTTTTTGCTTTTGATGGTGGCACTGACCCTCTGCAAAGTAATGTTACTGTCACAGTGAGATTACAACAATATAACAACCACCCTCCAATGTTTTTGCCTTTACAAGCCCTGATTGCTATTCCATTTGATCTGCCTATGGGATCTGAGGTGATAAGGATTACCGCAACAGATCCAGATGTTAATAGCAGCACAGATGTTGAGTATAATGTGAGTGGCGGTAATGCCTCTCATTTCTTCTGGATTAAAGCTGACAGTGGAAAAGTATTCTTAAATCAAACATTAGCAGAAAGTGAAAATCTGTCTTTAACTTTATTAATTGAGGTCAGAGATAAAGGAGTTCCTCCGTTAACTTCACAAACTGAAATCACTTTTGGAATCACTGGAAGGAACAAGTTTTCTCCAAGCTTTGTTGAAACGGATGTTACATTCTCTATTCCCGAAGACTTACCTGTTGGATCTGTGGCTGGGAAAATTCAAGCAGAAGATGGGGATGATGGTCCCAATGGTGCAATTATGTACAGCATTTCTACTCAACGTCAACACGTACCGCTCTCTGTCGGAGAAATCTCTGGGCTACTAACTCTCACCAAAGAACTCGACTTTGAAAAGGAAAGAATTTATAATCTGCAAATCAAAGCCACCGATGGTGGATGGTTCTCTAAAACTGCTTGGTTAAATATTACAGTGATGATAATGGATGTAAATGACAATCCTCCACTGTTTCCATCATCTGAGTACACAATTTTAGTTCTTGAAAACTCAAAAATTGGAACAACTGTTCTAGATGCCAAGGCCACTGATATGGATTCAGGGGCAAATGCGCAAATATCCTACTCTCTTATCGCTGGCTATGTGGATAAATTTGCAATAGATCCAATAAATGGGACTGTAACTACTTTGGATGTTTTTGATTATGAGCAAGATCAGCTCTTTGATTTAACAATCAAAGCTTCAAACACTGGCAGGAACAGTTTATTTGGCTTGGCATACATCATTATCCATGTTGTTGATGCCAATGAATTTACGCCAACATTTATGAAAAAAAACTTTAACTTCTCTGTGTTTAAAAATGCGCCTGTTGGAACGGCAATAGGAAAAGTGACAGCCTCTGATAGCGACCTAGGCCCTGAAGGCCTGGTGCTTTATTTGATGTTTGGCCATGACAAAAATACAGACTTTGACATTAACGAGCTTTCTGGAGAAATACATACACGTGGAAGTTTGAAGAATCAGGGCAACAGCCATGTAGTTTTTAAAGTTCTTGCCAAGAACTCTGGTGTTATAATTGGGGCAAATGTAGATGAGGCATTAGTCCACATCAATATAAATGACATCAATGATGCACCTTCGTTCACCTCTACATGGTATGTTGCAAATGTTACAGAAGACAGCCCAATTGGGAAATCTGTGTTAACTGTAAGTGCTCTGGATCAGGACTACATACCAGACTGGAATCGATTCTTTTTCACCATTGAAACTGGAAACACAAACTTCTCTTTCTCTATTAATCCACTTACAGGTGTAATTTCAGTAAACTCTTCACTTGACAGAGAACTCTGGCCAGTTTATAACCTCACTGTTACCGCTACTGATAATGGCTCTCCACCAGCCACTGGGACTACAAATGTCATTGTGACCATTGAAGATATTAATGATAATGCGCCTAGACTCATATCAACAGAGGCGCAAGTGAAGGAAAATCAACCTGAAGGCACTGTAGTCATCAGACTAAATGCATCTGATTCTGATTCAACTCCAAATCAAGGTCCTTTTACTTACAGATTATTAAATTTGCCAGACTCTAGTGCTTTTTCACTTACTCCAGATGGCGTTTTATTCACCACACAAAGTATCGATCGGGAAGACACTTCTGAATATCAAGTCCTGGTGGTGGTTAGCGATGCAGGGCTTCCCTTACCAATGTCTTCAACGACTATGCTCCATATTAAGATAGTGGATGAAAATGATAACCCTCCATTGCCAAGAAATATCTTCATTGAAGTGAAATATTTTGGAAGTTCTTTTAAGGGAGGCATGATTGGTAATGTGCATCCCGAGGATCTTGATGAATCTGATACATTTACTTGTGCCATTAAAAGTGGGCCGACAAACATGTTTTCAATTCTCAATGGCACATGTGAGCTGTGGTCATTGCCTTTTCAAGGTGAGGCCACATTTAACATCACTATTGAAGCTACTGATCAACTTCACTTCCCAGTAAACAACAGTATATACATAAACTACAAAGGTTTTACAAATGCATCTGTAGAAAATTGTATATTATTTTACATGTCATCATCTTCAATGGCAGAGTTCTTATCTAATAAGTATTTAAGGTTTACAAAAGCTCTGGACAGCCTCTTTAACCTGCAGGCCTCAAAGACTCATGTTTTTGGAATTAAACATATTGGCAATGAAATCCTTCTGTTGGCTGCTGTAAAAAACTACAATGGACATTATCTTAGCAGAGAGGTAGCGAGCAGTATATCTGCTGGACACAAGAAATTACTAGAAGCCCAGAGCAATGTGACAATTTCTCACATCACCAGTGACCCATGTCTCACCATCCCCTGCCAAAACAGGGCATCATGCAACAAAAACATTCACATCGGCCAGGGAGTTGCTGTCCTGGAAAGCATGGCTGTCATATTTGTGTCACCACAGAAAGAAATTTTTAATTGTACCTGTCCAGTTGGATTCACTGGGTCCCTGTGTGAAGATGACATTGATGAATGTGGGAGAAATCCCTGTGAGAATAACAGCACATGTGAGAATACGGCAGGCAGTTTCTACTGTCACTGTCAGAGTAGCTTCTCTGGATCTACCTGCTCTGCTGATGCCGATGAATGCCTGAAGGTGAAGTGCCTAAACGGTGGAACGTGTATTCAGTCACAGGATGGATATTATTGTCAGTGTGTGCCTGGATTTGAAGGTAGGCTATGTCACCCAGTAAAAAAAAAACAAAATAATTTTTTGAACAGAAACCATAATCTCTCTAAGTTTTGTGGTTTATGTATTTTTTCCCCAGGGAAAAAGTGTCAAGAGCTTATAGCTCACTGCACATCAACACCCTGTGTTCAGGGCATCTGCGTCAACCTACAGAAAGGATTCGTTTGTGATTGTCCTTTTGGTGAGAATAACACAGATACAGAAGGATCACACAAATACATTCATAAATGAATGCTTATATCAAAAGCTCAGGTTTCTAGAAAATACAGTGGCTGCAGTCAGTAGAAGATAGTTTGCATTTTATTACGAGGTAAAACAACAAGCCAAGTGGAGCCCAAAGGTCACAAATGAGCCATGAAAATTTAACCAACAAATGTGTTTTGTTATATAAAAACAAGTGCAAAAATAACTTACAACTTTTTAATAACTTGTTACAACCTGGTCCTTACTGGATATGTACTATACCTAAAAATTACCCAGTAGGTACAAGTACTGGCTGCTTTATATCACCTGGAGATTCTGTCCTTTGCATAACCAGTACCCATACCATGTATGCACACAGGTACAGTAACACACTGGCTGACACACTGTAGCTGGCACTTACTTGGTATAAATGCTACGTACAGGGTGGTGTTAGTGTACCTGATACATACCTGGTACATACTGGTTGGATACCTGTTATGTAGAGACAGACTATTTTCACTTGTGACTTTCTACCTTGTACTTATTGGATAAATACAGGGTAGGTTCTGGCTAAATTAAGTATTGCTATGGAGTTAATTTAGTACCTTGTGAGGAGGGATGCACCGGTCCACATTTTCTTACTTCCGATCCGATACTTAAATCTGGATATCGGCCGATACCGATCCAGTTCCGATATCCTCATCATCATTGATTTTACATGAGGCTGTAATAATCTCCTCTCAAGTATGCTGGTGAAGATTCTCAGTCATCCAGGACATGATAAATCAAAAAAGTTTCAATACAGAAACAACTGGACTTTATTTGTAGCAGGAAAACGTTTCGCTCTCTATCTGGAGAGCTTTTTCAATTGGAATTGAAAAAGCTAACTTGACTGCAGTTTAATGTGGCGCTATGGCTCTGCAGACATTGCACGTTGCTGTCTTGCGGTGTTTATTGTAAA
>JAVCKU010000071.1:5454089-5476491 GCA_032273985.1 Hypsolebias coamazonicus
CATCTTCATCCCTGAAAGAGTGACCGCTGGCCTGGAGATGAGTGTAGACCGCAGAGTCCTGGCCTGATGATGTAGATTTTCTGTGCTGGGCCATCCTTTTGGCCAGTGGCTGTTTAGTTTCCCCGATATAAGACTGCTTCTTTTGTATTCATTTTCTAATAGAAGTTTGTTGAGCACCTGTAATTGTTTGATTACCACTATTTTTTTATTTACTTAATAACGTTAGCTTGATCATACTCTGTAATTTTTTCTTAGTTCAGATCTTAGATCTTAATAATGTTTTTCTTTTACATTTTGTTGTTGGATGTAACTGGGACCCTGTGTACATCATTTCGTTCCACCACATGTACCCCATGTGGTGCGAATGACAATAAAGAATTTCTGACTCTGACTCTAAATGATTCATTCTGAGCAGATACATGTGGTACCAATGACAAAACTACAAACACACAAACAAAAAAAGAAACTATTATTCCCCCTGCAAAGCACATTAAAAACATAAATGTGTTTGAAATATAGTACAAATTTTACTGTTCTCCATAGATGGAAAAAAAAAAAACTTATATTTTTATTACTAGTCCACATTACTGATCTTTCTGTCCATCATTCAGTGTTTGATCCAATTAACAAATCTGGTTTTGTTCAGTATCCAGCTGCTTGATTTGATGTTTGGTAAGATGGGAATTCACGAGTTTGGTAAGGAAATAATTCCATCGCTGTGCAGGTTCAGCCATATTGTTTAGACTAAGATGAAGAAAAGCTCCAGGCTGGAGTCATGCTGCCACCTGAATATTGCATCAGTATGATGCTGTTTCCTTTTTTTAAATGTCTGCTTTCCAGTTTGGAATGCTCTATTAGACTAAATGTCCATCTGCCGATATATTCAAAATGCTCTGTGCAGGTTATTAACATGCCCTTGGCAAAAAAGGGTCTGGTTCTGTGGGGCAAGCATCTCCATAAATTGCTGCATAGGCAGTTTTATTATAGGTTGTAAATAGAAGTCCCTGCCATATTTTATGACAGCCATCACTAACTCATTGTGATTCTTATTACTTCTCTGTTCTTTGACTTGCGGGGCCATTCACAGACACATTCTGTGCACGGGTTTATGCGGTATAAGGGATTGATTGTAAAGGAATTTATTCTTGATGTAAATGCATCTTCAGTGTGCACCACACTTTTGACTTCAATTTCAGTTTCCATGTCCGTCATAACAAGCTCAGCCTGTTGCTGAACGGCAACATATGCAATTCAGATTTGGAAGGGCTGTGCAGCTGTGGTACAGTCTAAATTGTGTTTCTGATTCCTGTACAAAATGGCTCACCTAGTTTCAGTGTTTGGAGAAAATGACAGTATGTACAAGGGGATGTCATTTTATAATTAGGAATTAGTTTGACCTTTGTTCAAAATCAAAAACAAGTGGATGCTAATGAGCGCTGGACTCTTGTACTTCTAATTCCCCTTTGCCGGTTTTCAGCACAATCAGTCATCAGATGGGTAAACGGGGCACAAAGTCACAAATGTGTAAAGCTTTTTTTTATTTACACCCCCACCCCCCACCCTGCTTTTTTTTTTTTAGTCTGGTTTGTTTACTTATTTGAATTGGCTGACAAATCCATAATCAGCTTATGATCTTCAACATTTGTTTGCCAGGAGCCATACTGTGAGAACTCCTCTTTTCATTTTTGATGCTTATTCTCATCATAATCCTTTTGGGAAATTGAACCAAATAGAAAATAACTGGCATAAACGTTCAAACTCTTCAGTTGGGACTTAATCATTAGAGATTTTTAAAAAATGTATCCACTTCTTTTTTTTAATTTGTTCAATGCAATCCAGCATTTTGCTCAACATTGTTTAATTTAGCTTATTTACTAAAAATAACAATAAGATTTAAGAAAAAAATACCCTTCCCACCACACATGTGGTCAGATTTTCATGGTTTGAATATAGCTACTGTACTTTGATGTTGATGAGTTATAATTAGACGCCTGATCATGAGCCAAAGAGTGCTAATAATAAGTAATAATTTCCGGGCTGCACAACACACATTTTAAGACAGATAAACAACTAAATCTATTCCGTAAAAGACTTCCACGGTACACCCTTGTTATGTGCTGGGACACACATGGGCGGAGTGAATGGGGATGGATAGGTGGATTAGGAATGCCGGCAGCAAGTAGATTATCCAGTATCTGGGCAGGCAGATGCGCAGAGGAGAAAATGACTACACAAAGAGCCAGATCTCCATCAGGGGATCAATTCATGGTGCTCGGTCTGTCACTTCCTGTGAAAAAGCAAATTTCATGGTCCGTTTTCAAGCGGCTGTCATCGAGAAAAAAACATCAAGCAGACAACTCCTTTCTCTGTCTGGCTCTTCACTTCTTTCGTTTTCTGTCAAAATTCGAGCCTTTTCTGCCCAACACGCACGCTGTATACTTTCGGAGAGTTTTTTAGTAAGATGTGCAATCAAACGTGTGCACATGCAGTCACATTAAAGACACACGGCCGCATGCAGTAACCTATATTTGCTGAGTGTGTTGAATGCCTGTGTGTAAATTTTTTAAGAGGTTTAGGCAGCCAGAGCTGGAATGAACATTGCTGTTGGCTGAGTTTCTCAGCCCGGGGCCTCTTGCCTTGCTCGCACATTTCACCCAGTGGAGATTCAACCTTATCGCTGTCTTGCACCCCATCACTGCTGAAGCTGGGCTCCTGTCCTGCTTGACCACATTTATCCAGGGGGCTCTTGTCTGGGGGTGATAAGCTGACAGACTTACCAGTATGGATGTAGGGGTTCCCTCATCCTCTCCTTCTCTAAACTCAGCTATTCTTCACTCTTTCCACTGTAGCAGGGAGTGCTCTGATGACAGTATTTAACAACACTTCTGCTCGTTTTGTCCATCTGTTCGACTATCACGCTGTGCAGAAGTTCTTCTCTCATTCTGCTTATCTCACCTCCTAGTTTCCCTCTCTTTTTGTACTAGTGCATGAAATCAGCAGAAAGTAAAATGAAAAAAAAAAAAAAACTTTGAATGGTTAGTTTAATGAGCTCATTGGGATTTAGGAAGGAAAAAAAAAACACTTTGAATGCTAATTCCAGGTGCACTCCTCCACACTTGTGTCTGTGGGAGCTAATTTTACACACGATGCACCAGACTGTCCCTTTCATAGATGTTCTATTTTGTATCTCCCAAGTTTTTCAGGACTTAAAACGGAATTCTATAATTGTCTTTTGCCGAAAATGCATTGTGTCATCTTGTGATTAGTAGCTTTGAGTGAACGTTTCACATTGCTTTGGCTTTTGTTGAAGTTTCATTGTAGCAAATTGGATTAAACAAAGTAACAGTGTGTATTATCATCAGCTGTTAAATGTTTTGCCTGTGTCTGTGTGAGTGGAGCTATGCATTTTTGTTTGTCTTTACCTTTAGCAACATAGTTCATGAACCACTAACAAACTTTATTGAAACCTTTTAGAGTCAAGACGACCACAACAAAAGGGCTTCACGAATTTGAGCTGGATGTTGGTCGATTTTATACATATTCAGCTAAAACTTGGTATTAACCTATACTCGAAGCACTAGCAATGTGAGATTTGTGATTATAAAATTGCCATTAATTATTGGAATCAAGTCTTTCCAATGAGAAACGTATTATTGGGTTGGCTTCTATAAGTGATCAAGTTTTGAAATTAACTTAAATTTAAGCTGGTTATTGTGGCTAAGATTTTAGAGTGCAGGTCTGATCCCAAGGGGACCCTTGGTAACATTAATACACTTCTCAGTTCATACCATGAGTTTTGACTCTCTTAAACCAAAATGGGAAGCAGACTTGGAGGAACCCATGGCAGACTCAATCTGGAGAAGGATTTTTAAGAACATTTACCCATCTTCAATTTGCTTGAGACATGCTGTAATCCAATTCAAGGTAGTGCACAGACTACACTGGTCTAAAGACAAGCTGTCCAAGATCAAGACCGATCTGGACCCAGCATGCAACCGCTCCAAACAATCTGAAGGTACACTCCTGCATACATTCTGGACCTGTCCCAAACTGCAATTTTTGGCAATCTATTTTTGACACCTTCTCTGGGATATGTGACAAACCTCTTCACTCATCATCGCTCATCGCACTGTTCGGAGTGGTCTCTGGGGATGCATCCTTCAACATATGCGAGAAGGATGTGGCCGCCTTTGGCTCTCTTCTGGCCAGGAGGGTAATTTTGTGCAATTGGAAGGGCCCATACCCCCCAGCATACACACACTGGATAAGAGTTGATGTGTCATATTGAACTGGACAAAATAAGATTTACCCTGAGTGGGTCTGTTAAGAGATTTTGGGACATTTAGCGGCCTTTTATGTTGTATGTCGAAAACGTGTCAGTACCTGTGTAGTTTAATTAATTAATTAATTAATTAATTATTTTTTATGTATGTTTGACTGATTCAGTGCGGGGGTGGTGGTGTATTGGTATATTATTTGTGTTATCTTTTTATTTTTTTGTTTATATACAAAAATCAAAATAAAAATACTTTGTTTTAAAAAATAAAATTAAGATGGCTGCCACAGCATACTGACCTTGGAAATCCAATAAGGGCTATAACTTAACCAAGATTAGACATATTGAGCTAAATATAATTTTGGTAGAAACTGAGTTGACACTCTGAGTGCAACTCATTGCAAAACATTAAAGTTCATGCTCAATAATCCAGGTAAAAAAATCCAACAAAGTTCAGTCAGGTGTCAAGGTAATGTGTATTATTTGCACTCAACATGCTCAATAACTCTCCTGCTGGAATGCTCTACAATGTCCGTTCTGCTGATGTACAGTATAGTGATGTGTGATATTAAGTGTCCCATATAATCACTCTTACTGTGACCAGTCAATGAGGAACAGAACAGTGTGTTTGATATACTCACAGTTGATTATTATGATATTGATATGCTAGAGTTTATATGATATGGTGACGTGTCTCCAACCAGTGTCTTTGACTCATATCCACTCCTTCCTGTCTGCAGCAGACCTTTCAATGAAGGCTCGGACAGAGGGTAGGGGCTTAGGGCTTGAGGTTATTTTATAAAACTAACTTGTCCGGTTCAGGAAATTAGCGTTTCAGTGGGATGGAAGCATTGATAAAGTTTTGTAAGTGCATTTAATATTCTGTGATTGCTGGATTGCTCTCCAAAGCTTTGTAAATAAATCTGATGAACTAGGCCTGTACCTTGGTCTCTTTAGGAATGTTCGAGCTACTGTTGTTTGGCGTATTGTTTTTGCACTATTAAGTGTTTAGCATATTCTTAGCTCAGCATAATTCTTAGTTCATATCTTAGACCTTATTACCATTTTTCTTTTACATTTTATACTTTTGTTGGGTGTAACTGGGAACCTGTGTACACAATTTCATTCCCCCACATGTATCACATGCGATACGAATAACAATAAAGAAACCTTGACCTTGAATCTCCATTTTTCCATGTCACAGATCATCTGGATGGTTTCTTTTTTGTTGCGACATCTCGTCCTTCATCCAAGGGACTTCATCATTCCGAAACCATCCAGGTGACCTGCCTGAACTTTGTTGGATATTTTACCTGGATTTTGAACTTTGATGTTTGGTAGCACAATGGGTCAGTGGTTAGCACTGTTGCCTCATAGCAAGAAAGTCCTGGGTTCAATTCCCAGTTGAACATGGGGTTTTTCTGTGTGAAGTTTGCATGTTCTTTTCGTGCTTGCGTGGGTTTTCTCTAGGTACTCTGGTTTCCTCCCACAGACCAAAAACATGCATGTTACCATGCTACCTTCAGGCCCAGGCCTCCCTTACAAAAGATATTTGTGATAAAGGATTTGCCTGGTTAAATAAAGGTTAATACATGTTTTGAACCACTTTAGCTATGGCTGCCTTAGAGGAGTCGACGTGCGAGGGGGCAGACCCCAGGAACCATCTTATCACCATCAAACTGGTTGGTCCACTATGTGGGAGTGCTGATTGTGGGACTCGTTTGTTGTGGCTTCTTGAACTGATGAAGTCCTTTGGATGAAGGATGAAACATCTCAACAAAAAATAAACCATCCAGCTGACCTGACTGAACTCTGTTGGATCATTGTAAAACAGTTTTGTTTAAAACAATTTCCTTTCCTGTTGGGGTCAGCCCTGTCTAGCTGTCTGTCTACAAATACTTTGTCCACCATTCAACTGAATTCAAAGACACTCTCAGAAAGTACTTTTTCATTGGACATCTACTGTTGATTAACTTTTTGAGTCAAGATGACTGCCAAAAATAATTAACTCTTGCATTCACAAGATTGTGATTTTACAAATAATGAGCTAAAATTTGGGAGCTACTTATCTGACAATATTTACAGCACATACTTTGAGCTCTAATAGAGCATGCAACATATCACAATAATGCATGGAGTCATGCATAATGTATTTTTTTTCATGGTGGCTACATCACTTCTCAGTTTAAGACAGTCGTAGTCCAGTGTGTAAGGCAACAATTCATACGCAAAACGTCAAAAATGCTTAGTCTTTAATATTGCAGAAAATATTGTCTCTCACTGTCCATCCTTTGCTTTATGAAGAAGCACCAGACAAATTTACAAAACTCATCAGTTTAAATGTATACAGTTTGATCAAATCCTATGAATCCCAGTCTCCACAATGGGCTTCACTGGAATGTTTAGCTATGCAGGGATCGGTTGAATTAATATTTGTATCTAGGGTACGATTTAAGGTCTTTTTATGTAAACAAATTAATTTTGTCGAATCAAAACAATGAAAAACACATAAATGCAAACACACAGTCAAATACATTTTATTGACATAGTTTCAAACTATCTTGTCCGGTCCAGATTTATTTTGTAAGTGTAAATATCAGTTAAAAGGACAAAGGCATACTTTGTGATTTTAGCAACTGTGTAATAACCCAGAGAGAAGCAAACATCCTGCTTGTTTATTTGTCATTGGAAATGTGTATTGTCACCATATGCTCCAAGTTGCGTCTTGGAGAAAACACACATCTCTTTCTTCATGTGCCGGCAGCGTAATTATAGTTCCTGGTGTTGTTGCAGGTTGTTATGAAGAGAAAGCAAGATAGCGTGAAGGAATAGGAATGGGTGGGTGGTAAACCGGTAAAGACCGTGTGGGTTCAGAATATTAATTTGTGCTGTGCATAAAAATTATGAACTTGATGGTAGGTTTTCTCACAAGCTGTAATTAGAACATTAAAGCCATAGTGTGGTTTACAACACCCTGCTCATGTACTCCTCACTTGTGAAGTACCTGCTTTATGAACTTGGGAATATAATGACCTCAGAGCTTTGAGAACTCTGCATAATATCTTGGTAAACATTGTACTTATAAAAGTGGGGCCCTACAACAAAAACTAACAAAAAAAAAAAGCTGCTCATCTATGAGAAGACAGTTGTCTTTGACTTATAAGAGGTGGAGCAGAGCTTAGAGCTGTGGCCTCAACAAGAAGGTTGCGGGTTCAAAACAATGCTGCAACCTTCTCTGTGTGAAGCGTTTGCACTCTCCTTGTGCTGCGTGGGTTTTCCTTGGGTACTCTGTGTTTTCCAACCCACAGACCAAAAAACATGCACATTTAGATAATTAGTAACTCTATATTTTCATCAGGATTGAATGAGATTATGAAAGTTGAATGGAAAATACACAGGATCAGTTTTTATTGCAGCATTGCAACACGTTTTTCTTTTTTTGTGTGTGTGCGAAAAAGAAACTGTTCAAATGACCTGATTGAAAATTGTTGGATTGTATACCTGGATTATTGAACATGGACTTTGTTGGTTTTGAACCAATTTGACATGACTGTCGATGAGGGAGAGGGCCGGTACCGGAGGAAGGGGCATGCCAAAGAGACCATCTTAGCACCAACATAACTGGTTTGTTCCACTTTGGATTAAGCTGCTGGGGGAAGAATCAGTTTTGTCTTGTGTGTTTCCTTGACTGATGAAGCCTTTTGGATGGAAGTTTAAACTTTACAGCCCCCCCCCCCCACACACACACACACACACACACACACACAAATCTGTTCAGATGACCTGACTGAAAATTGCTGAACACATTTTTTACATAACGCTGGTGTTCTGATGGGTGTAATAGAAAGTTATTTGTTTTTCTTGAAATTCTTGCAAGTTTTATAATGAAATGTGCAAAATCTTAAAGGAGCATTGATAATTCAATTTGATTTAACTGTCACCTTTTTTTTTTTTTGGTCTTTCAGCTGCTGCCTTCTTCAGTGTTGGACAGTGAGTGAACGTGCACAAAGATTTGGCAATTGTTTTCCTCTGGATGGCCTTCCTGATGCAACCAATGACCACCGAGTTACCGCAGTCCACATTCTTGGGCACCTGGGGGATCAGATTGGGGAATAAGGATCTTGCTCAAGAATCCAGAGTTTGGCAAATGAGAATCGAGTCAGGTGTGGATGCTTCACCTTTCCCATCCACGTATCAGCGCAAAAGGTAGTTTCCAGTTTGTTTAGTGATCACTACTTGAGTTGTGACTTCTGTTGTGTTTTCCTTTGAAAATCGAACTCGTCTTTAAACTGTTGTGGGTAATTTAAATATTTTACATCTGATCAATATGTTTGCCTTGTTGATAAAAAAAAATGTTGGAGTGCTAATTGTGTTTCAAGCATTAATTAGTATTCAGACTGTCCACAGCAACTTGCTTCAGTTAATGCTCTTAAAGAGTAACATGTCTCTATGTATGACTTTGTTTGACCTTGCACTGGTTTATAGACATCTGGAACACATTTCCCCTCCATTATCTGTTGCTATAAAAAACAAGAAATAAAATAATAATATACAATCTCATGTGCAAACATCCTTCTGATGAAGATTCTCTTTACAAATCTTGCTCTGCTTGTGGTCCCACAACTTTTTGGACTTCCTGCCTGTACGAGTCTGCACTATCAGACAGCCCCAGCCCAACTCACCTATAGGAACTTGTTCGTCGAGTGCTGAAGGTGGATTTGCTTCCACCTCTTGTCTGCTCCACAAAGTGCAGCTCTAAGCAAAAAAATAGAGCAGTGAGGAATGAATTCCCAGAGAAATCCAGAGTGAGGAGGGCAGGAAATAATTCAGCAGCAGCAGCAGCATCAGTAGTGGTGGCAGCAGTGAGCGTGAGAGAGATGGAGAAAGGAGGGAGTGTGACTGTGTGCGAGAGCAAGCCTGTGCGAAAGCGAGTTCCCATGCACTGTACAGGGCGAAGCTGAGCGGTGCCGTCGCATGGCACGCTGTGTGTCCCCGTCTGTACCCTCTGTGCTCCGGTGAGGAAGAGCTTACAGCGGTGGAGATGCAGCTTCACTTGGATCCCCAGCATCAGTGAGACTCGGCACCCAGCTGGGGCATCACAGAGCAGCATGGGAGGACGAGAAACCCACTGCTGACACCAGCGTGACTGATGATGACAGCCCACGCGTGGGTTACCATGCGCCGCAGCCGCGCTGCTTTAGGAGGAAACACAGCCATGTGAAAGTGACTTGGCTGCCAGCAACTCTTGGACATGTTTTCCAGGGCAAAGTCTGGATTTTTTTCTGTGTTTGAACTTGTTTTGTTTCTCGCCGTGCTGTCTGGATGCCCCGAACTGACCTGTCAAGCAAGAACCAAGGGCAGATGGAATAAAGGGGGTAAGTGATGATGGACAGCTATAGTTGATGCTTGCACTGGTTATTAATTGGAATATTCATACACTGCTGAAGTGAGCTGTGACATATTTTGCAGCAGTTGTTGAACATGTGCCACTCATTCAGGGTAAATAACGTTTGGTGTGACATGTTCTCATCACAGATAGCTTCCTCTGAACCGTCCTTGGACTTCGATGGCTTATGCAACTAGCAGGAGCATGTGATGTGTGTAAAAGTGTAGAAGTCTGGATGTTTGCACCTTTCCACATTGCTTACTTTAAGAGCAGAGGTGTGTTCAATGAAAGTTGTACTTTTCCGAGAACAGAAGTAGTTATGAGTGGCCACTGAATTATGATCTCTGTCCAGCTTTGGGCACGTTAAAGCTTCCATACCTGGTTAATTTACCGTCTTTGCTGCTTCATTTTAGTGTTTTGATATTGAAAGCCATAAACATTTTCTCCCTCTGTGTGGCACCACATGTGCGAGATCACATTTATCTGTGCTTACTGGACGGTTCAGTCAGTAGAATGTGCCCCGCTCTTTAGGAGCTGTGATTTTCTTGAAGGTGCAAAAAAATTCAGCCTAGCTCCTCAATGGGAGCGGTCCTCTCGCCTCTCTTGTAGCCTTTAATCCCCTTTGTTGGAATAAAAGAGCGTCTAATCTCACTGCTAGTGTTCACTGAGAGTGCTGAGAGATGCTCTCTGCACCCTGTTTGGCACTGTTAGCACTAAAGGGCTAACACTCAGTGGAATGTGAGCATCTTCAAAGGCCCAGTGTCACTCCCCAAATCTATTTAATGATTACTCGTCACTTTGCTCTTGTTCTGCCTCACCCGCTTTCTAATTTACATTTCTTCAAATGCAACTTCTCTACAGCTTCATACTGAGTTTCTGAATTTGAACGTGCATCATCATGAAATGAAAGTTATGATTCATTTACTCAGGTTAACGTCAACATGATATGTACTCTCATTTGGGTTATACTTTTTAAGTCCAGCTCTTTACTGACATTAATTGTTTATGTTCTTATATACAGTAAAGGTAAATAAACAGTTGATAATATACAAAAAATAAAAATAAAGATGCGTATAAATAATTATGTCTGTAGTGTTTTTTTCAAAGGTTAGTCGACACACTTTGCAGATTTCCTGCTACGTTGGGTAAAAGTGTTCAATCTGATTCACGTGGTGCAAATTCAAATTGCCAATCCAAGCCAAGGGTAAGAGCAGAAACAAAATAAAATCCCAGCTATCTCTGTTCTCTGAAATGGAGGGCAGTGACCTCGCCCGATGTAATTAAGTCATAAACTCCGACACTATCTGTGCACAGCTGAACAAATCATCTCACAGACATATGCTGAAATTGTATGTGCTTGTTTGATTAAGATTTTTGTGACACACACAAATAATATTTCCTCTGTTTATGATTATACGTACTTCTGCTGGGTTGGTTGACATTTTTTCAGATGAGCTGTTTCTTGTAGAAGTTTGTGTGAGAACAACTAAACCTTTACTTGTTTGACAGTACAGTCATTATCTTAACAGCACTGGTTTCATTGGTGGGGAATATCGTCATGTTATTACTTCATGCATCAGTAATTTCCCATTGCACTGCTAAATTATCAACATTTATTCAAATATATACATATTATCTGTGTATATATATATCAGAACACATTAGCATTATGTGTTCAGAGTGCATAGTTTTTTTATAATAATAAGGCTGCACTGTTACACATATGTATATATGTGACCAACCCAGTTGGTTCTGTCAAAGAAGTAGCCTTAAAAGAAACAAAAAAAATTATGCAAGAGCCGCCAGAGGAGAATCTAGTCTGTACCCACCTTAATAGAAAAATGTGGCTATGTGCTGTTGTGATGATCGATTAAATTAATCCAGAAAATCAAAATCTATTTTTTAAGAATTCCAAGGCAAGTGTAGAAATTTAGGATTTAATAGACACAATGCAGAACTCACGCAAGTTTTGAATAAATATGATAGCTGTTCAACGTATGTTAGGGATGACTCCCACATAAAATTTGATTAATGTCTATTTAAAAAAAAAAAGTCTAACCTTTCAATAGCTGTGATTGCCGTTTTGATTGTGGTTGATTCCAAATGTAAATGAGTTTTAAATTCACTACACCCAGTAGTTTGTGAGAATTTCAATAAAATGCATCCCGTGGTTCTTAAACTATTTTGCTAACAGTCATTTGTTTTGTGTGATTAATTCAATTTCAATTCAGTTTATTTATATAACACCGAGTTACAACATAAGTCATCTCAGGACACTGAAAAAAACATTAATTTAGATAAAAATTAACAATATTTATCTGAGGAGCAGGCTGAATTTAACTCCATCACATACTATCATCTTGAGCAAGCACGAAGGCAACAGTGGAAAGGAAAAACTCCCTCATGAAGAAGAAACCTTTAGCTGAACCTGGCTCAGGACAAGTGGCCATCTGCTTCCACCAGCTGGGTTTAAGAGGAACAGGAAGGAGGAACAGCTATACAATGGCAGGTCAAGAATCACATGTTAAGACAGAAATAATATCAAATATAAACTATTCAATTTTAACAATTCATTTAAGAAAATTAGGTCAGTTTGTCCTCTAGTAGTCTGAGCCTATAGCAGCATAACAAGCCAACCCTAACTGTGTGATTCAATCAAAAAGGAAAGTCTTAAGCCCAGTCTTAAAACTGGACAATGTGTCATCCTCACGGACAGAAGAGAGGAACCTGATAACTGAAAGATCTTCCTCCCATCCTGCTTTTGGAAACTCTAGGAACCACAAGTAAACCTGCAGTCTGAAAGCAAAGTGCTCTGTTAGGAAACTACGGAACAACAAGATCTCAAATATAAGATGGAGCTAGTTGTTGAGGGCTTTGTAGGTTAGAAAAGTAAAACACAAGTCTATTATGATGGCAAACCAGGAAAGAAAAAGTAACGTAGTAAACCTCGAGTCCACCTGTGATATGTAATATTCTTGTTGTGTCTCAATGCAATGATAATAAAGCTTATTCTGATTCTGTTAACATCAGCATATACCCAATTATGTAAAGTTGACATTTACATACTACTTAGGGGATTTTGCATGATGTCTCAAAACAAGTTTTTTAAACTACTGTTTGTTCATATGCTGTACTCAAAAGGAGCGTCAGTTCATTTGCAGCAGAAGCGAAGGTGAGCCTAACAGTAGGGGTGAAATCCAATTGGATGTCAATCCCACCTAACCACAATAAATGATAATGAGAAGACAGTAGCATGTGGAGAGAAGCCTGGCTGTTTTAACACAAAACCATGAAGATAAATGATACACAGACTGGCCCGGGATTCACAACAGGGTCATTTTTGTAATGTTTTCAAAAACTGATGCAGTAAACAGGCGCCTGCTGAGGCAGTCAGTGAAAGTGTAATGGTACAAAGAAGGGAGCAATACCTATTACAGAAATAACACTTGCACTCTTTTATCGCAAACAGCTGAGTGGATCTGTCTGGTTGGGATGGAAATCAGAGAGTATCAGATATATAGACCAGGAGAGGAATGGAGGAATTAATACCATCACTTCCCACTCACCCAGGAATATTTTGTTCACTACCACAGATCTGCAGAGCAAATCGCTTACTCTAGATTTGCTTGAACTCCTTAACATGTTAATTACTGGTCAGCGCTGCAGACATAAAAAAGAAAATAATAATGTTCCTTATCAGAACTAAATTAACTAAAATCTAAATTAATTGTTACTTAACGGGACATTTGAGTTTTAAAACCTTATTTTTTTAAGTCCAAGCCCTCCTTGCTTGTCTGTATCAGTCAAAATGCCATTAGTTCTTCAGGTATCATCCTTGTCCTTTATGATAAGAAGTCTATTTTTCTTGTTCTAATGCACCATAATTAAAAGTTGAAATAAGAAAATCTGAACAATTTGAAATGTTTAACATTATGAGCAATAGCTCTTAATTTTAAGCTTTAACAAAAAAGAGTCAGTGCTTTAATTTCTAAAGCATTTATTATAGGTATTATTTAAAACACATTAAAATCAAGTTGGAATATGAAAAGGGCTGTTTGCCTCAAAAGCTTTACCTCTAAGTTTGATTGAGTCTTGTTTAGTGTGAGTTGCACTGGCTGATTTTCACTTTTATCAGATATGATGGTTGAGCTGATGCATCTTCTGGACTTATGCAATGATGTTGCAGGCGTTTTAGATGATTAAACATACCCACATTTGAATAAAGAAGAATTATCGCCCCTGGTCCATCTTCCTCATGTTTGCTTCTTCCGCCTCCCTCTCATGTGCTATGAACTAGCCCTTGCAGGAAGTCAGAAGGAGCTGCAGGGACAATAATATACAAACTAAAAGGGGAGTTTAGGCACCAGCCTGATGGAACAATTAAACTAATGTCATTACTTTTACAATTAATAAGATTTGACTTGTGTCTTGGGGCAGAAAACCCAGCGAGGGCTGTCATAGAGCATGAGGAAAATCACTCATTACTTGTTTGTGTGACACTTTGCAGCAGCGCTGACATTTGCCACAGTTTGATTTCAGTGTTGAAAAACCTTGTTCTCAGTCTTCTCTGTATGCTAATGAAAAAAATGTAGGTCAAGTTCTGTGAAACAATTGTTTTATTATTACTATTATTATTATTATTATTATTATTATTATTATTATTATTTTATAAACTGTTTACAAGACACCTAGTAAAGGAATTTCCGATTATTGACGTAGTTTCCACATAAATATTCAATCACAGTAGTATTAATAAAAATAAAATGCAAAACAACTCCACCAATGTTTCCTTGTTCAATTAATTAGATCATTAGGCCTTGTGCCACTGCATGTGGAGAAGAATATTTTTTTCTCAAATGTGCTCGACTTATGCACGCCTACGCCAAATAGGAAGTAAATGCAATCAGTACAAGCTGAAACGTGTGGGTGAGATTACAGATACAGTTGTAACAGGATTGAGTCAACATTAGGTTAATGTTGTTTTTCCTCCTATTTGGAGCATTAGGAATGTGTTATCAAGTCAGATCTAGAGCAAAGGAAAGAAAAGAGCTGTTATTTTACAACATTTGCTCTGTCAAAATAAAATATAATGATATAAAATATTTTCAAACAAACAAAAAAAGATGTATTAATGAGATTCAGTAACTTCTAACTCATTTTATAGTCTGTCACTAAAGAAAAAGTTGGAGCAGTAATGTTTTTACCTGTCTCTCTCTCTGTGTGTGTGTGTGTGTGTGTGTGTGTGTGGGAGTAAAACTGATGTTTAAAACTCCAAAACAATTGAATCCCACTACCACAACTAATCAAACCCAGAGAGCACCAAAATGGCTGTACGTCAATTTTGTTTTATTTATTATTTTTAATAAATATTGAGCTTATTTTTGGTGTGGTAGTAGCAAAACCACATTCCAAACACATAATCCCAAGTCCTACAAATTGCACAAGACTTTTGCCCAAAAGGTCATTTTTTCAAACAAGTGATTTTGACCCTGACTCAGCAAAATCTGTTTTAAAGCTCTTCCATAAACTACTGGAGTCACATGTCTGTTTTTTCTTCTTCTTTTATAAGAAAACATCTTACAAACCACCTGCTGGCATTCATTGAAACTTTCAGAAAGCAATCACTTGGTAGACATGTCTTTTTATTTACCCCTTTTTTTTTTTTAGTAGTTTCATTGAGTAACAAGGACTCATTTTCAAGAGAGACCTGTTTTACACGGACAACATATGGAGTACAGACAACAATATAAAACAATAAAAAGCAATTAATGTACAATTAGTGTTTTAAAAACAATACAATCAAAGTGTAATTTGAAACAAACTAAAATACTAAAAAAACAAGAATATTTTTGCTTTGATTTTTCTAATGAACCTATCAAATGTTTAAAATCCCTTAGAGAAGTCCAGGTCAGGAGCTTCAGATCTTGTTGCAAGGTGTTCCAGGTTAGGAGCAGGGTACGAAAAGGCCTTTTTTCCGAGTTCAGTCTGCACCTAGGGGATGCTGCAGGTAATGATGTCTTGAGAGTGCACGCAGACGGCGTGACATGTACGAGGAGATGCATGAAGGCAACAGACCAATAAGTGATTTAAAGATGAAAATGTACCAGTGGGAGACTACGTTAAGTTAACGATTACCAGTAGACCAATGAGTACAGGGTGCATTGATGAGTACAATAGTTGCAGTCAGTTATGAATCTTAGCACACCATGGCAGACAGCATCCAACATCTGCAAAGAGTTGGCAGTGGCATTCATGTAAATAATGTCACCACAATCAGTATCTGGTAGGAAAGTGGTGGCTACAAGGTGTTTCCAGTCATTCAGAGTTTAACAAGATCAATTTCTAGAAAAGAAACCCAGTTACATTTTCAGTTTCAGTTGATTACATTTTGAAGTCAACCCAATTTAAGATGGCTCCCACAGTCAACTGACCCTAAGAAATACAATTTTTTGAGTAACCCAATTTTATAGAACAATCACTTTTCATTTATTATTAGCCTTTTTTTAATTGGTTGTTTTACCTTTATGCTTTGCAGAGAATGTTTCTCTGTGACAACCATACTTTAGCTTTTCAATTATTTAAATTTTGAATTGCTTTGTCTTTTGTCTCATATTAAAATATCAGAGCTCACATTTGAAAGCTGTCTTCAGATTTCCTGGCCACAAAAGTGACTTCAAAAAACAAGATTTAAAGAACTTGCTAACAACATTTTTACACTTCATTGAACTGTGCTTTCTTTATCCACTGATGAAGGTAGAAAGATAAGAGAACTTATAATTTATATAGCTTTTGCATATGGGTTTGGAAGTCACTGGTCTGAATATTAAAATAGTCATAAAGTCATGAACAAGACAATGTACAGTATTTACTGTTCATTAGTTTAGAATCAAAATGTCTAACAAAAGTAACTGATTCAAAAACCATACATTTTACAGTTTAGATTTTCTATTTTAAATAAGGTCATTTTTTAACTAATGGTGACACTACTTTGTATAAAGTCAAAGTACATTTGCCAGTTAACAGATGAATATAAAGTTTTTCAACAATTATACAGCCAGCCCTCTCATATCTATTGGATGAGGCATTTATAATAGAGGCATGGGGGTGGGGGTGGGAGTGAGGTCTATATTTGATTAATCAGGAGGAAAATCAGAATTTTGGGCAATTATACGTTGAGACAAAACTGACTAATTCAGTAAAAGGGTGAAATGCCATGACTGGGTGCCACACTTCTCCTTCCTCACCAAATCAACCCACTTTCTAAACACTGCACAGCTTAATTGCCAAATTGCCGTCACACGACTTCTAGTGAAGCTGATTTCTAATTGCAGTGCAACACTTTACAATGACAGTGTTTTATGAAAAGGAGTTCAGACTGTAAATATGATGGCTTTGCTTGAAAGACAGAAGTGTGCTTGTTTTAGGGTCGTGGACACTTCCATTCTGACGTTCCCTAATTGTGCCGCCAAGGATCTGCTTGCTTGATCACATAGGGAGATGGTCCGTGTGTAATAGTATATGCAGCATTGCTCTCCTCCATCTTTTCCTCCATCTTTCCTTCCAGCTTCTCGTTCCTATTTGGTCAGAAATGATGATGGCTGCCATTAAGGTTGTGATGGAATGCAAGTTTTGCTGTATGAATTTTGAACGTAAAATTTGTATGCGTTGTAAAGGGTGTCGTCTGGAAGAAGGAGTGCATTAAACCTCTTTTTTTTACCTTGATGTCTAAAGCATTTTGTATAACCCTATTTCCTTGGAGGTATTGGCAAATAATGGCAAGTCTGATGGAATTACTTTTTTTCCCAGCTGCCAGAAAGATGATGTTGTCATGGTCAGAAACAGAAAACCTTCATGAGGCATGACATCAGACAGAACTGCATTCGGGGAAGCATTTTTAACCTATCTGCCTCACTCTAAGTCACTTTTTTCTGCATATACCTTCTTACCTCTCTTTGCTTTCTGCGATGAAACTTTAAAGAGATAAGAAGCTTTTTTCTATTTCAGGGTCACCATTAGCCTGAATAATGCATTTACAAGGGAAGAGTAGCTTGAGTTCTGTGGAGGATAGAAGCACAGCCTTCAATTAAATTATACATCATTATCACAGCTGGCAAGCCGGGTGCGACGGTACCCTCTCCATCCTCCTCTAAATGTTCCATGTTACTGTCTTGTCCAATATTGTGTGTCAAACCACAGCATCTTCCTGTGCCAGCAAAAAACTGTGTGCAGATTGTGCTACTGAATGTGCTTTATGGAGGTGGAAACAGTCCAATTCAGGGATATATATATTTAAAACACATTGGTGTTATTCAGACTTGATGATTGTACTTTGCTTTGATGGTTAAAATAAAAAATGGACATGCTGTGCAGTCTGCCATTTTGGTCAGTTTGGGAGCATCACTGAAACTCGCACAAGGATTTAGTTTTAGAGTCATCCCATTTCAAGATGGCCACCACAGCCAACTAACCAAAGAGAACACACAAAAGTAATAGCTACAAATAAGTCTATATGCAGTTATAAAATCTGGTGCAGTTATAGCTGAGTCATTCACAACTAGAGTCGCATTCGGACCTAAAAAATCTGACCCGACCCAGTCGTAGCCATTTTTTCCGAACCCAGCCCGAGTATGACACCAAGGCTTCACAAACATCTCTATCCTCTTAAAATAATAACCACTCTCCCCTTTTGAAAAAAATTATTTGGATGTTATAAGGTAGTATGTTTTTTGTGAACCTTATACATTAAAAAAATTACAATCAACAAGTCATAGAATTTCAATACCTTCAGTTGATAAAACAATGTATTTGATGGATGGCTATAACTTTTTCTAGTAAAAAAATCTTACAGCTCTTTTCTATAAAATAAAAATAGGATGTGTGATTGTTTTACATGCTTTACCCCATACTTCAATACAGTAACTTAAGTGTGGGACAATTATTGTATTATACAACATAAACAGTGCTTTATCATTGAATAACTCCCTTACTTTGTACAGTACAATACAATAGACTTACCTAATTTTGTTCTTAAATTATTTATGTGAGGTTTCCATGTCAGTTTTTCATCAATGATGACACCCAGAAACTTCACCTCACTGACTCTACAAATCTCTACACCATAGACTCTAAATGGAACCTCGACAGTTCTCTTACTGTTACTGAATAACGTAATATATTTTATCCAAATTTAATGATAATTTGTTAATTTGAAACCAATTTTGTATTTTCACAAACTATGTCTGTACCATCTCCAACATTTGTTCTATATCTTTACATGAGCAAAGAAATGTAGTATCATCTGCAAAGAAAAGGCATCAACAAGTCCTGACACATTAACCAAGTCATTTTTAAATAAAATAAATAACTTGGGTTCAAGTACAGAAACTTGAGGCACTTCACATGTGATGTTACAAAGTTCAGATCTTACATCATTTATTTGAACAAACTGGTTCCTTTCTTCTAAATAACTACATATACCCACTGCAATGCTAGCCCTCTAATACCATGTTTATTTAGATTTTCAAGAAGAATACTGAGGTCAAATGCTTTCCTTAAATCAACATAAATACTAACACAATAATTTTTTGATCAACAGCAGTTGTTATTTGTTCTATTACTTCCATGACAGCAATTATATAATTTTTAGGTCTAAACCCATATTGACTGTTACTTAATATATTCTGTTTATCGATAACTTGATCCAATCTTATCACAAACAACTTTTCTAAAATCTTCGAAAACTGTAGCAACAAGGATATTGGTCTGTAATTGTTAAACACACATTTTTCACCATTTTTAAAAAAAAATAGGAATTACCTTGGCTATTTTCATGTTGTTTGAAAATATTCCTGTTGAGAATGATAAATTACATATACAGTACAGTATATGTAAATGGCTCAATAATATAGTTCATTATATTCTTTACAAACATCATATCCATGTCCACCCACTCTTTTGATCTTTTGGCTGCATTTTTTTTTTTTTTTTTTTTACAATATTCTTTATTTCTTCTTTGGCAGTTCCATCAAGAAAACTACTGTTTGAACAACCCACAACTGTATGATTCACATTTTATGTACTTTAAGTATTTTAGTTGTGAGACTTGGGCCAACATTCCGAAAACAATGATTAAATCCATGTACAATTTCATTCTGATCATGGGTTTCTTTGCCACCCTTTACAAAACACAGTGGAATAACTGATTTTACTTCATGGTTTTCCTTCACTGCAGATGACAGCAGGTGCAGAGACTCGCGAGGCCAATGATCAGCTGATCCACCAATCCTTCCATTATCGCTTCTTCCTTTTTGGGGAGTGGGGGGTTGCTGGTGCCCTTGTCTGGCCATTATTGTGCGAAAGGTGGGGTAGACCCTGGACAGGTTGAAAGTCCATTTCAACCAGTGGGTCAGCAGATGCACGAGGCCGGTGACAGGTTGTCCATCTGAGCTTAACGTGACTTCTTTTTTTTTTACCTCTTTAAACCAGTCGGCTGGACCTGCCTCCCTCCTCGACAAGTAGATTAATAAACTTTTATATTGTACATTCTTATTTAGTTTTTTGTGCTGTATGATTTGTAAAACCACATCATAGAAGCCTGAGCCCACGTGTGCAATTATTGCGCAATGCACCAGCGATCTCTTCCACAGTCTGAATAACTGCTGCACTCTTCTTTCTTTCTTCAGCCTCTTAACATATAAACTTACTGCCTCCTCCTCTACAAGTAGATAACACACTTTTATATTGTGCATCCTTATTTAGTTTTATTTTTGCTGTATGATTCATAAAACTGCATCAAAGTCCGAGACCGGCCCAGCCCGCACATTAAGCACATTATTGTGACCCAGCCCAGTTCTGAATCTGGGTCAGGCTGGGATGGACTCCATGTTCAGTTCAGAAATGACAGCTTTATTCACAGCACATACTCTGAGAATGACAACTTCCACCACCATCCCAGTTAAACTGCTGGCATAGCCCTACAGAACCTCACTGACCTACACCAGGCAAGGTCATTGAACAAGGTCAGGCTGATTCTGACAGATCTTGATCATCCACTCCATGGTAAATCCATGTTACTTCCATCTAGCAATCAGACTTCTCAACGAACAGTGACAATTGTTATTTTTAATGTATCAATGTCTTGTCTAGTATGGATGTTTTGTGTGCCTGACTGTGAAACAAATTGCCCCTTGGGGCTAATAAATAATCTTGAACTTGAACCATGAAACACAGAAATATTTTCAAGTTTTGACCAAAAATGGCCAAAGCATTGCCACTTCTCAAAAGTTGATGATCAAAGTCTAAAACTATGGATTGAAAAGCTAGGCTTTTAATGAAAAATAAAAATGATTTTTAGGCGGTTAGATGTCTGGCAATGGTGGCAAATTCTATTTTCATGCTTTGGACCTTGAATTATTTTTGATTAAAGAGCAATACTTCTCTCTTTGTACTGTAGCTGTTTTTTTAATATACTTTTAGGTAAAAGCATTAAAGCTGGCTTAGGCTTAGTTTTGAATCTAATTAGGTTCAGGCAAAGAATCATAAATGTACTTGTTTAGACTAAGGAAAAGTGTGGAATTTAATAATGTTAACTCTGCATGTGAGCAAGAAAATGTAAAACCACATCAATAAATTACTCAGGGCCTTAAAGAATGACAAGAAAAATATTGGTGAAAATGCATGAGGCAATGTGAGACCTGGATCACATGTCCCGCTGACAGTGTGCAACGTTGATACTACAGAAGAACCTGTGACAGCTCACCAGGGAACATGTCTCTTTCTTTTAAGATGTTCAGACTAAAACAAAGTGAGTCTGTTCACATGAAGCCTTCACATATAGAAAATTGCCTTCCACTTTGAAACATGACAATTTATGTATCTGGCATTGTGTCAGTTTAACATGTTTTATAAGCATACTATTCATTTAAATTACATGTAATATTACACAATTCAATATCATCAAATAACAATTTAATACATCTGTAGAGACAACTACACTACAAAGGTAAATGTGCATTTCAGAACAGTGTTTTTGAAACAGGTGTAAAAATCATTACTTTAAAAACTATATCAAATATATGTATGAGTATCAATTTAAAGTCCGTTAGTCACATAAATGGCTCTGTAGATGTAGGGAATTAAAAAAAAATGCAGTTTTCTTGTCTTTGTTAAACCAAATGCTGAATGCCACGTTGAGCCCCAGGAGATGCAGCAAGAAGCTTTGGCCTTGTGTGAAGTACAGCAGTGCTGTTTTCGAGCAAGAATGTTTCACTGCTAGATTAGGGTGTGGACAAAAGCTCTCTGGATTTTCTGTATTATCACATCATGTGGATTTCCTCTATTTTCTTCACAAAGAAGCTACAAAAAAATGGCTGCTGGCACAAGCTGGCTGTTTGAGCCAAACATTTTCTAAAATTGTTACCCAAAAATGTTCACTCAGGTCATCTGGACTTTTTTTTTTTTTTTTTTTTGTGCTGAGATGTTTCACCCTCCATCTGAAGGGCTTAATCAGTCTGAGTAAACTGCAAACAAAACTGATTCTCCACCTACAGCCTACTTCAAATTGAAAAAACAAACAAACAAACAAATATTTATGTTGGTGCTGACGGCCTCTGGGGCACGCCCTCTCCCTCATGGACAGTCATGCCAAAATGGTTCAAAACACCAAAGTTCAAGCTACTTTGTAAATAATACATGTATAAAATCAAACAGTGTCAAATCAGGTCATCTGGATGGTTTATTTT
>JAVCKU010000071.1:5486276-5502925 GCA_032273985.1 Hypsolebias coamazonicus
AAGCTGAGATGTCACCTATATCTACAGTGCCATTATTATTTTTTTTAATTGTCTGGTATTATTTATTTATATTTAGTTTTAAGTTACTTACAATGGGCTGTGGAAATATCAGCTGCAGGGATGAATGTGGCACATGGAATAATTTCTTTCTTTTTTTTTTTTTTTTACTGCTATAAACCTCAGAGCAATAGATCTAACAGTTCTATCTTACCTGATATATTATTGAGATATGAAATTTGAGCTATCAAAAAGATCATATCAGAAGCTCATATTTATACCAAGACCTGTGGTATGATATCATTACTGGAAAAAGTACAATTTCTGCAAGTACTTTTCCAATTTCAGCCAAAATTGCTTTCTAATTTTAGCACACCTGTTAGGCAGTTAGTTATTAGGTCAGCCGTATAGTGTTTACTTGTCGGGCTAATCACATTTACTTTGATCACAAAACATTTTCTAAATATAAAATAGACATACTGTCATGAACATCTATATAAAATTCAACATATAGTAGAAAAACATTTATAAATCAACAGTGGACACGCAAAAACAACTAAACATGAACTAAGCTATAATCTTTAAGTTTGTCTGCATATCTCATTTAACACTCAGTATTCCAGTGTTGCAGATAAACAAACAAACATCACATTAACTGACAACCGTCAAAGCCCAGGGTACAGTAGAAAGAACCATCCATACCAGAAGTGAGACAGCTGATGTCCCTGAGGCCAATATTCAGAGGGCTGGACCTCAAACATGACAGTAGGGGCAGAGGTTATAGACACAACCAAGTCCCTCATCAGAAGTTTGATTGAAACCATAAGACAGTGACAGGGTCCTTTTGACCTTGACCCGTGCTGATACAGCCATGACGAGCCCGTCACATGCACCCATGACAAGCTTTCAGCCTCCTTCAACAACTGACCCAACTGAATCTTTTATTTCTTGTCAGCTATTTAACACAACTTCACTGCATCTTTTTGACTTACCCTTTATGTTGCTCATCTGACACCTTTCACATCAAACCTCCCGTTTTAGATAATTTCCCTGAGCTGTGTTTATTAATCGAGCCCAAGGCCTGACTGACAGGAGTTATCACCAGTGGATCAGTTCAGCTCTGCCTATCTGGCCTTTTTTGTCAGATCAGAGCTTCTGGTATCTCTTCCGCCTGCAGCCAGTGTCTACCATAAGGAAGGGCTGCTACATTTGTGGCTCTCCCTTATCTATTTCATTTTTAAACATCCCACAATCAACGAGCCTGTAGCGTTTAATTGCTGGAGGACAATAAATTGCATCCCCTCCCTCAGACTTCCTGTTAACCTCCACTGGCACTTACAGCAGCTCAGATAGCTAATAATCCACCTGATTGCCACCTCTGTTGATCAATTGACTTTAAATATTTCCCTTATTCTGTTAACACTGAATGACCGACTTCAATTGAGCTCTACCTAAAACAGATTAAATAAATTGACATCTTACCAAGCACCATTATGCTACGCTGGTTTTCACGCGCCCAAGATGGAAACACTGAACACTGTGACAGAGTTCTCACTGTCAGTATTTCTCATTGCCCCATTTTAAATGATGACTATCGCTTTATTTTTATCTCACTTTTGTTAAATCAGATTTGCTGTATTTATACAGATGGCATTGTGGGGTGTCAGTTTTGCATGACAGGATTAGTTTTATTTTTCCATTTGGGTGTCTTTAAAAGAACTCTCAGAATATTAAAGCATGAGCGTATAAAGCAAGATGCTTTCATGCAGTTTTGCTGAGTGCTGTACAGAGGCTGGTAATTACTAGGGATACACCCTTGGTCTTAATAATGTAGGACTTAATTATTCTTTGAAAATGAAACGTTGCCTTTGGGCGACGTACGATCTTGACTCCATCGTTCTGTTGGAGCCTTATCTAGATTCCAATAGTCTTTAACAGCCCTACTCCAATATTTGTGAGCTCCCTGGTTTTAAACAACATTGGCCCGTTGAGGCTTATCTCTGTCAAAATGTTCTCTTTGATTGACATTTTAAAAGGAGCAATCTTCCTTTTTAAGTGGAACAGTTTAGGTTTTAACTTACTTGGTAGCTATCTGGACAAGCAAACAAAAAAAGGGAAATGCACCCTCGTAAACATTAAACAAAAATTACTCTTTTAAATGACATAAATCCAAGTTTGAGAATATTATTTCAGCATTATATAAATATTGTGTTGCGCCCGTCAGGAGAGGATCTACAGTTGTTGTTTGTTTGTTTGTTTGTTTTGTGAATCTCAAGTAGTTCTTCATTTCTTTATTTGTTTGCTTCAGAAAAGTCATCTGGTATTTTATAAGTGGTTTTTGAGTACTGTTTTTATCAGTGTTTCAAAATATCATAATTTATTTTATCTTTTGTTTTTGGATAAGAATACCCAAGTATTTTTTAGAGAATTCTATTTTATTAAAAGACATTTAACAACGTCCTTTGTATTTATTTATAGTTTTCTTCTTCAGGCTGCTCCGTTCCTCAGGGGGCGCCACAATAAACTAACTCGCACAAAGACTTTGCAATTGATTTTACACCGGATGCCCTTCCTGATGCGACCACAGACCACTGAGCTACCACAGCCCTCTGTGTGGAGCAGAGAGCTGCTATCTAGGACACCCAGGGGAGCAGATGTTGGGTGTCAAGGGCCTTTTTCATTCATTCAACCTTTATTTAAACAGATAAGTCGCATTGAGCCTCAAATACTCATTTACAAGTGAGATCTGTTGGACAGACAACAAAAGTGGTGAAATGACACAAAGGGTTTGGAGACCAAAAAAATTCCTAACACATCCTTGACCTCTGTTTGAAGGTCAAAGATGTGGAACCAGGGCCCAGGGTGGGCCAAATGAGGGTTGTATTTATCAAATGGCAATGATGATGATAATTGCATCAAAAAGGATGTTGTTTTTCTTTTTGTTTTTATTTAACGTAAGTGCATATTGTTCTTTTGGCTTCTACCTTCTAAAAGTGTGCCACAGCAAGCAGACTGACGTTTACACCGGAAGCCCTTAAAAGACTGACCATCAACTTCTTTCATAAACTAAATAAGATTTTTGACCAAAAAAAAAAAACTTATTTTTCTTTAAAACTCAGAAAGCTACAACCCCAACCCCCATACACAACCAATTACTTTCATGAAGAGGAGGGCGTTGAGGTTTACATTAGCCCACTGATTAATAACACAAACAACAGTAATGGCTGTGCGTTAAGAGCCTTGTTTATACAACCCTTGTTTTATTGAATCACCTATGTAGTGACCTCCAGAAACCACATTGTATGCATATTGATTACGGCTATAACCTCCATTTTAGCACAGGGTGAACCTGCTTAAACTTACTTAATATGGAGCGTTGGTTTCATGTTCATGACCCAGATTTTTGCTGTGGATTGTTTATTTGTATTGCATCTAATTATTAATATATTCACTGACCTACTGGATGCACATGCCTTTGTATTTTAGCCCCAGAATGTGTTAATGTCATATCTGTTAGGATGTTAGCAGTAAATGTTTGCTCAGAGCTCTGATTTGAATAACATACATGGAGGCTTTACACACTTATTGAGTTTTCAACAGCTCTCCAACCAAATAAAGGGTTTGACCTCTTAAAGAGGTCATTTACAAAAAGTGCAGGGTGTAGAATTGAGTTTGAAAAGTTGTGTGTGATTAATTCAGCTAGCATGGTTTTCATGGCAGCCTTCATGAAATTGAAAACGTGAGGTAAATTAAGGAAAGCAATGGTTGACATCAAAGACTTTGTAAAATCTCTGTAATAAAAGAAAATGTTACCTTTGTACCGTAGCCCAGAGGCTTCATCCAGACATCCTATACAGTGACTTGTACACCGAACAGGGTTTTTGTGAGACCTCACACACTCAAAAAGTTCTTATGATAAACTACTGTGCAGATGTGTCTCCTCCCATTACATTCAACCCTTCCCCCAAAATGATAATCAAACAAGGGATGCGTCAGAAGGCACAGAAATAAAAGGCCTAATTATGCACCCTTCACACATTAATTTTTCATGATTTGGGAATCAACATTCTTAATTATTCAAAACTGCAAAATGTATGAAAAGTTAAATGTGGAATAAATGAATACAGGAATAGGTTCAACAAAAAGCATCTAGGAAGATATGTGGCAAGGATTCTCTCAACAACCTAATCACAGATTTAAAAATATGCTTCAGAACATTTTTTTTTTTACTTTTTTTTTACCTGATAGTGCCGTTAGCCGGGGTCTTTGAGGACTGATCCTTGACCTGGAGCGACAGTCCTTCTGGTATCTTAGACTGCTCAGAACAGGAAAACTCTATTTTAATTTAATAGCCAAAACAGAAAAGGTCAAGATGTACTTTTGATGTTTTTATATTTTAGGCCACAGTATCCTAGCAGCAAATTATTATTTATGAAGATTTCTTGCAAAGTTGTACAAATGCTGAACCAATGTGTTTTAGGCTGCATGTATGAAACAAATGCAGTTATTCATTTTAGTCATAAATGAATTTGTTTAAACATGTTTTATGTTTGACGATCCATGTGGAGTTCAGATGAAGAAAACCACTGAACTTCCACCTGTCGAACCTGTAACCTGACACTGACACATTAAACCACCTCAAGAGATCGTTGTTACTGTAGCTGGAGGTAAACCAAGCAGGTTTTGGGGGGTGCACAGTTGGTCCCAGCATGTTTTCCACTCACTGCTGTGTTCACCGTCACCCACCAAAACAAAGGCAGTGACTTGAGCCAGCACTTGGCCTTTCTCTTTGCCTTTGTCCCAGGCCCTTGAAGTCATTTACAAACACATGCACGTCAGCAATGTGCATACAGTCATAACTGTGTATTAGAGTCAACCAAGGCTCCCCATGAGGGTCTTGGCCTGTCATCTGACAATGGCTAACAATAGCAAAGAGCAGATGCCTGGGTTCCAGGGCCAAACAGATGGATGGTCCAAGTGTCTTTGGATAAGGATCACCTCCCTAACCCATTACGGCAGCTTGGGGTGCTGGCTGTCAGAGTGTTATGTTTTTTCAGATAAATTACCACAGTCAGGGGCAAAACAAGGGGCTCTGCTAAAGTTCATGAACAGCTTGCAGGAAAGCAGGTGCATAAGAGAAGCTTGCTTATAGGCCAAAATCTCACCAGGTCTAATCCTGCACCTAAGGGTTGGAAGACCAGAAGGGACAACTGGTGTCTCTATATGAGCAACTCAAACATTGAAGCGGTTATAAACTATCACATTAACTCATGCTATTGCTGATGGGCTGATTTGAAATGACCTCTAGAAGTAGGATGCTATAATCTGTGTGTCGGATGAAAACCAGTGGAAGCAGGCTGTTATCTACCTGTCGGACTCCAATTTCTCTTTGAATATGCTTTTTTATCTTTGCTCTTTGATTTTTGCCGAAGCCCTCACTGCAAAAACATGCAACTTTTTAAGTTCAATTAGGAGGAGCCCTCACCTTCAAAGCGCTCCGGTGTGAAGCTGATAATACACTATTGGGTATGCGATGATGCCTGCTTTGGCAGGAAATTGTAATTTGAGGAAGGGGAGTTGCTGTGCTGTCTGACCTCTGGCTTGTCAGGCAATACTGACAGCGCAGTCAGAATTGAAACTCTGGCTGCCAAACAAGGAAGGGTAGGTAGTGTAATGGCTGTGAGTAGAGTGGGAGTGGGTGCTTAGCCAGGGTAATTTAAGAGCAGGACATACAAGTGTAACTAGGGCCAGCAAAGAGACTCTGCAGGGCAGCAGTGATTAGACAGAAGGGCTCTCATAAATGCAGCAATAGAACATGCCACCATGGCTGAAGTGACATAAAAAGAAGGGAAATCCACTCCATGACCTGTACAAAGGTGCAAAAATCGCAAAGGGCTGACCGTTGTGTTTAGTGACTCTTCAATGAAAGGGTTCAGGCGAAGGCCCCGTGACACCGCTGATCATGCTGTTTGTTAAAAAGCAAGTAGGACACCAGCTTGCTACGCTCAGTAAAAAAATGTCCCTGCGATCAGCAATGTACAGTAAGAGTATTCCCAATAGATAGGGGTACAGGAACGTTAACAATCACTGGCCGAGTTCAGTAATGTATCACGCAGAATCATAAGGTTTAGGAAAATAGCACAAGTCATCACACTGTGGAGCTGAAAGATAATTAAAGAAACACTCAAAAGTCAGAGGTCATTGTTGATAAGGCAGGAAAACATTGAACGGTTGCAAATTTAGTACAATTGATTTGACTTCTAGATGTTGCTGACCTTTTAACCCTGGCCATGAATATGGAATGCCTGTAAGCCTATGCCTTGTGGCTCTTATTTATCCAAAGGTTAAAAATAATACATAAATGGAAAACTCCAAACGGCACTGAGCACCTGCATGATGCTTTTGCCTGTTTGAACATTAGGTGTAATGAAAGCCACACTTCTCCCGTCTCTCTGGGTTGGCAATGATGCAGCTCAAATGAACCTGCCTTGCAGTTAAATGTTTTCACACGTCACACTCCATTATGGCGGCGCTGATGTGAGCTGCTCCAAGTGAGCAGCAGGGATGATGCCTGTCAGTGGAGGAGAAGGTGTGTGCTACTTAGATTGGGAGTGGGGGGGGGGAAAGGAATGGGGATGGAGCACAGCTCATTGGGAACATCAGCCTGCTACAGGGAGGACAGGGAACATGACTCATTAGGTATGGACCTCTGCACTTCCTATACTGAGCAGCATGCTAATGTAGAGAGGAGTATATGGTGGATCTGGGACCCCAGACTTAAAGAATCATAAAACTAGAGACCTAAAAATGGCTGTGGCTTTTCTGTGAAGCAGGTGGTAGATTTTAATCACATCTTAAAAAGGGTATAGGTCAGATGAAATAACCAATATGTTCACTTGCCAGGGAGGACCAACACTTTTGCATATGGTTTCAAATTTATTAGGGACATTTACAGGAAACACCATATGATTGATTTGATTTGCTAATGAAAGATAAAGTGTTGGATCACATACACAGTGAGCATTGAATGAAGCAAGCCTTGATGGAAGTTAAAGCAGACTGAAAACCTTTATCATTTTAAAGAGGGACATTAGCCATACTCTTCAGGCTTCAGCGCTATTGACAATTTTACACTTGACATTAATTGCCACTCTCAAGTACTGAAAATCTTTTTTAACCTCAAGACTTCCAATTTTTGAGCCTGAGTTAAAAAAAAAAATGAAGGAGGCTTGTATTTGAAGTGGACACGAGTCAGCCAAAAGTTTCCCATTTACTAAGTTGACATGTCAATAATAAACCCTGACAATGGAATTTGATCAGAACAAACACACACATCTCCAATTTTGCTGCGCTGTAGACATGACAATACCAATTGGGCCACATTTAGTTGGATGAACCACTCTCTAAATGATTATCCCACATCATGGGGATGAGCTGTGTTTAAAACCGCAAAACAAAAGAGAGCTTGTTTGCTCTTGAGGATTCTTCCTCTTCTTAGCTACAACTAATTAGATGCTCGAGGATGCATCTGATTAAACAGCATGCCACTCTGACAATTAAATGTCAAGTGCAATTAGCATGAGAGAAGTGACCAAAGCTTATATCATATAACCCATTACCCTGCATCTCTCCATCGTCCTTCCAGCTCTGTGGTTTATTCTCGTTTTACCACCTGCCCTTCATAAATGCAGAGATTATAAAAACTGTTTGACTGAATCAGATAGATTGACCGTTTCAGATCAACATCAAACTCAAACAATCCAATGCAGCCCAAATGGTATGTCAACTCAAAGTCCATGTGAGAACTAGAACATCTGTTTTTAGTCAGTTAGGGAAAAGCAAAAGTGTTTTCTTCCATAGCATTTTGTCATTAGAAGGCACAATGCATTTTCATGTCATGTGGACAAATTCCTGCTGCACATTCAGCACAATGGCAAGCATTTAGGTCACTATGACTGTGTATATACAGTTGTCTACATTTTATAGTAATAAATACTAATAAAAATGTATCTTTGTGGCTTTAGGTATAGTAGGGCTGCAATGCATATGAATGGGTGCACAGCTAGCATTCATTAGTGAGTTATATTTATTTGTCAAAAACACAAATATAGGACATCTCTGTACTTTTCTATAACACCTTCGTTAAGAGGTTGTACCTTAGATGAGGTATTTTCTTTTTTGCTGATGGTACTATATTCCAAACAGAGGTGTCCCAGTTTTAAACAGACTTTGCAGCTTAGGTTAAAAAAAAAAAAAAAAAAAAAAAAACAAAAAAAAAATACCATTTGGCAAAACACCCAAACACACCAAAATTAACAAAAAAAACAAAAAATAAAGTCCCTTAGCAAGTTGCCTTGAGATGTGCACGCTTTCTGCAACGCTATTGTGCTGCTCCTGTTTCACAGCTGCAGTGATGTATGTGTTGCTTTTTCATTCCAACTTTGTTTTTAGGGCATTCCAGTGCTGTTTCTTCTTGCAGCACGGTTAATGTGCTGCGTTAGTGGCACAAGCACCTGGTGCACACCTGAGCTTTTTGCATTGTGAGTTTTTTTTTTTTTTTCAGATTTAGTGGATTATTTGATCCCATTGTCTTTTGAAAAGAAAGTTTCAGCTCAAGTGTTCAACTCACTTGAGGTGTCCATTTCTTTCATGTGCCCTGCGAGAGAGAATTTCAATGAGGCTCCTTTAGAGTTTCCCCTCATGTCACTGCTCCACTGTGATCAGTCAACTGTTTTCAGTTTTAGTCTAATCTTACGTGGGTTGTGCTGAGTGTTCATCTCAGGTGAGGGCATTTTCTCCCGAGTAATCCTAATTTACTCCTCCGCAGTGCCTGCACACTGCAGCCTCAATGGCTGTGGAATTGAAACATATAGCTAGATCCACATTACTTTTCCTCTTGCACACACACTACCCCACCCATTTTTACATGCTCTTCGTCTGTTTCAAGGGGAGAGATTTAGGATCTGGTGGGAGTGTGTCCAACAGCATTAACCCACGGTAGAGTTTGAATCATAGATTGAAGCAGAATGGGGAATATGCTGAGTGGTACTGGGTGGGAGTTAAGGCAGAGGCAAGATGGGGCTTTAGATGCCTGGAAAGGTGGACAGCTCTCCTCAGGATGGGATGTGCGTGTGTGTGTGTGTGTGTGTGTGTGGGTGGGGTGGGGATGCAAAGATGTGGGATTTAAAATTTGAAAAAGGAATAGACTTAAATCTTCTGCTATTGAAATGGAGTTTTAGGCCTAACAAAGGATTCTCTTAAACGAGAATTAAGAGCTCATCAGCCTTTGGTGTTTGTAGGTCTGGTGCCAGAACAGTCGCTTATCATTGTGTTCCTTCTGAAAGCGGAAAGAAAATACACCTTCATGTCATACTTGAAGATACTGACTTAACAAAGCGTCAAATCTTTCCTTTTTAAATTGGCAATCCTTATGTCACTGTCACGGTGGCAGGAAGATGTGAATCAAGGGGATGCAGACTCAACTCAGGGGCACAAAAGATAAAGCTTTTATTTAAACGTATAAAAAGGCTGATGGGGCAGTAGAATAAATGTGCAGAACTGAGAGTAAACACATGTGGGCATGGAGCATCACAAAGATATTGAAGAGCCTGAACATTATATGCACAGTGTATGTTGTCCCACTGAATACTGGACTGAATGGAAAGTGCATAAATAGGCTGAGGTAAATAAAGATATGAGGAACAGTTGAGCTATATGAAACAAGGTGAAGGTGTGGGTAACAGGTAGTCACAGGGCTGCTTGGTATCATGTTGTGTACCACACTGAACATGGATCACAGGAAGCTGAGGACAGGTGCAGAAGTCTTATCTGTCCTCAGTGGGTGGCCATGGCAGGACTGAGTGGCAGGATCTAAACCAGAGGTGTCTCGTCTTGGTCCTCTGAGGACAAAATAAATAAATAAAATAAAATAAAATAAAATAAAAACCTCACAGACAAAAAAATATAATAATATTAATAAAACACTAACAGACAAAACGAAAACACAAGAATTCAATAAAAAAAATTCAATTCTAATTCAATTCAATTAAAAAAAAAAAAAATTAATCCCAAAGGGTAATTAAGTAACGTCATAGCCCATCCTGGTTTCATTCAAGAGTTGTAAATGCGGATAACTGTGGGTAGGAAGGATCTCCTACAGTGAATCCTAAGAATCTGTCCACAGATATTGATCCATCCACCAGGATCCAGCTTGCTCTTAAATTTCAGTCCTCCTGGGCAGCGGGACTACCCAGATGATGGGCAGAATTCCTCCCTGAGCGATGGTCACTCCTCCCAGCACTTTGCCGAGTTCCTCGTTACCACAGACAGACAGCTGAGGGTGCGGGGGATGATCCCGGTTCTCCAATTGCCACGATCTGAATCTCCAGGATCTCAGTGGTCAGGTACTCGAGCACAGCCACCAGGTTGATGGGGATTTGTCCACGATGCCTCCTTTTCAACTCATTTGGGATTTGATGCTGTAGTTGAGGTATTTGAGCTTTTGAGATGTTAATCAGCTGCTCCTGGTTGTTTAAAAAAACACATTGTTGCCATGGTTACGTATCATAACAAATGTCCAAATGTAAAGAGGTTTCAGTAAAAATCCTTCCAGCTGCACAGCATCCGATACCAGAGGAAACAATCATCTAAAAAAGTGATTTACATCCAGAAAAAAAATGAGTTAATGATTTCAAAAGCAATAATTCAGAATGAATGCAACAGAGCTACTCCAACATGCAGCCACGCCGAACGGCACAATTCTAGAATCACCACAACACCACTAATAACACCTATTCTTGTAGTCATCTCCACTCCTTTTCTTTCCTTTCCACTGATTTCCATGTATCAGTTTTATTGTTATTATTTGTTTATCTTTTGTTTGTAAAAATAGCTGATAAAACCTTAAGTACAGGTTTCCAGAAATGATATTTAACAAAGTCTGTGCTCAATAATCCAGGTATACAATACAGCAATTTTCAGTCAGGTCAGGTATTGTTAACAACTTTAGAAAAAATTCATGAAATAGCTTCACACATTCAATATCAGCTTAAGTTAAATAGTTTCAAAGAGCTAATGTTCCTATTGTGACAGTTCATTTGATTAAAACCTAAACATTATTTTGTTAGCTCCGCTGTGATGAGTATGAGTCATAAAAAAAGGAATGAAGGAAGGATAAAGTTGCATGAAAATTTCACAAGAGATGGGGCGCGGTGCATGTTAGAAGTGATTAACGTTTGATGTCGATCTGGATCCAGATCTCAGTGAACGAATGTTTTATTCAGCCTTGGTAGGGGTGTGCAGTCTCTGACTGTTCTTGTTTACTCATGTCAAAGCTCTGCGGGTACACACGCTGACAACTGTACCTCTAGTTTGACATCTTCTATTTCTTACAGCTCTCACTGCCAGTTAACATTAAAACAAATACCTGTAATTTTGGATGAATAATAAAAACTAATTAAATACATTTTAATTGCTTCACTTTTCACGTCTGTGGGTGGCTGAATTGAAGGATGGGGAGTTATGGCCCCCACTGAAACAAGGGTACATGCATAACAACTGGCACAAAAAAAAAAAAAAATACATGTAATAATAATCCCGCTATTTGAATGAAGGTACCTGCAATAAAAACCTGCATCTGCATAGTGTTTAGTACTACACAGTTTTCACTCTGGATTCTACCAGAAATCAAAGGATCTGGTAAAGATGTAGCATTTGACTGGTGCAAAGTGGGTTGGGAGGAATGTTAAACATTGTAGGTATTTGGTATAAATCACAAAATAATAAGAAAGGGTGGTGCTGTAAATATTAGAGTGGTGTGTGGTCGTGGAAAGTGTTTGTACTCTTATCTGACTGCATACTTGAAGATGCAGAGCTAGGCGCTGATGAATGACCAGGTTTGCTTTAGGGGAACAGCATGCAACGTAAATATCACTTTGTATGATGAAATACAATTTACTTTTTCCTCCTTAGATACATATATTGCAAAGACAACCGCTAACTTATAATATATTGACTTTTAGATAGTCTTTTGCATGTTTAGTTATTAATTTATTATTATCTGCCAAAAGGTAATGCTTTTGTTCATGTCTTTATGTTTGTGTGGTTGAATCACAGAATGTATTAATAACATAAATAAACATAGTAAATGGATGTACATATTCATTTGATTTACTTTTGAAGTCAACAGCATTCAAGTCGACTGCAACAGCTAAATGATCTTTATGAACACAAAAATTGCTGCGCCGCAGTCCATTATACACTGACAAAATGTGTGAGGTAGCAGCTGGGACTGATTCACGAGTGATATTCTGAGCACCAACAGATTTGTGCGAGAACTCAAATTTTTTTATTTAGTCATGATTTTTAGAGTCAATTTCAGCTGTTTGTTAGTAAAACATCCTGTCAACTTATCCAGATGCATGTTCAATAGGTAGACAAATCTAACAAGGTTGATTGAGGACCTCTGGACGTGCTCTAATTTGTTGAAACATCATTGTAATTTTATCAGGTAAACTGTTCCACATTTTTGGAACAGCAACCACAAAAAACCCGATCACCTCCAAGTTGGACATCTAAGAGAAACTGGTTGGTAGACCAGAGTGCTCATGGCGTTGTTAAGAAGTTCACATAAGTAAGATGAGCCAGACCTTTTAAAAACAAGCAATAAAATCTTAAAACCAATCCTGAAGTGGACAGAAAGCCAGAGGCGAGAAACCAGGACAGGGGTTACGAGTATATTTTCTAGTTGCATTTTTTGCAAGTAGAAAATAGTTTGCAAAACATTTTTTTTTTAAATCTAAGACAAAATATATAAAGGAAAGAAGACCACAAATAGATCTTATCAAACTCTTGACACATTTTATTGAAACTTTGAGGAATAATTGAGTGGATGTATGCACAGTACTTCCGAACACCCAATTCAAAATGGCTGCCACAGCTGACTGACCTTAAACACAAAATGACTATATTTCAGCCAATTTTACAGACACTCAACTTAATTTGGATGTGGGACATCCAAATTTACAGTAAGCTTCATGTAAAAATCTCTAAATGTATTCAACAAAACAAATCACATAAGTATTTGTTTTTGTGTACTTTGTCTCAATTCTGTAAAGATTAAATAAATAAAAGTGTTTTTTTTCTCAATCAGTGGAGGAACTAATCAACTTTGTAAACCATTTATTTGCTCACTGCTTGTATTAAAATCCTCCTGTTCACAATTTTGGATCAAAACTTGTCCGAGTTTCACACAATTTCTGTAATTTTTCTAGACTGAATCGGACTGATTCAGTAATTAAAATGAGCACACGTGCAGTTTTAGTTCAAGTCTGACCTTTTTGATATCACCAGGCGTCAATATCATCAGCAGAAACGTGTGAAGGCGTAACCTATCTCCTCTACTAGAGCTGAAATGAGGCCCACCACCAGCCAGTTATTTACACTGCATCGAGCCAAATTATTATTATGTGATTATTATGCAAATTCATTCAATTGCAAAAGTGGGGGGAGAGTGGTCTTATGAAGATGAGGAATTGCTGGTAATTAACAGGAAGGCATTTTGTTTGAACCAAGCCACTTCAAATTGGAAGCACTAAGTTGTGTTGTATGATAAATAAGGAAAGGAAAACACCAGGGAAAAAGAATGAAAAGACCAAAAGCCCTTTCATCTAATCCCGCACAGATATAAGTCGGAGGAATAATCAACTGTTATATTGCTAAGGTTTCGTGTATACATGTGTGAAATTAGCCATCTCTGGTTTGACTGCCCCTGACACTTTCATCCGTATGGCAGATAAATATGACGTCTATGGAGGAGAGTGGCTGCAGAAGCTCTGGGTCTGAACATCTAACAGCCTCTGTCTAAATGGCTTTGACTGTCGATGAAAAGATGACGTCTGTGATGTTAGCTCGCTCTCTGGCTGTCTGCCTGATTGTTGTTTGCTATAGGTATCATTGTTTCCATTCCATTTCACAGCAATCGGCCTTGGTGAGGAAAAAAGTGCTTTTCAATCCTTGAGCTGTGTCTTTGTCATGTCAGGGCCTCGGGCTTGAGCTGTATCTATTTTCTTCTTTTTTGCATAATCTCAAGACTGTTTGTGTGTTTGAATGCGCCCCAGTCAACCTGTTGGTAGGTATCTACATTTATTTTACAGCACGGGCGTATAGAAGTAGCAGTTTAACGTCATTATCCAGGTTTTCACATTGTGTTAGCAAGCTGATGTGTTTTAGGGAGCATTCGTTCGCGACTGAATTTGTTGAGAACGCTGATGGATCTATTTTAGGCGAAAGGAGTCTGTCAAAAAAAATTGCATTAGTATGACAACGGACATAAAAGGCTGTTGAAAGCACAGTCAGTAGAATAAAGCGTCGTTTTATCTAATCCGGGCCAGCACTTTTTTACAAATCGAATGCAAAGACCTTTTTCTTGTGCTCTTTTATTTCTCAAAAATGACAAAACCTAATTTCGGCGGCTTTTTGAATTGCCTGCTTTCTTTGGGTGTCTTCGTTGACAGGTTCATTTTCAGGTACCTACTGTGGAGGCTGGATTTGATTAAGTGAGCACATTCTTTCTTTTTATTACAAATATTTTAAACAGGCTCGTTTATGTATCTGCACAGGTCTGGCATCAGGTGAAGCTTTTCTTTTGCAGTTTTATAAGCGTTCGGATGACCCAGGTAGAATTACGCTGGACATAATTTATCACACACACACTCATTATCGTTGACAAGACACAAGCATGCTTATAGACACATGCATGCACAAAAGGGCTGTTTTAAGGTGATCTATCTACTTTCACATGCTCCAAACACACCATCGTTCTCTCACTGGCTACTTTTGTCAAAAGGCTCATTTGTCTCCTTCTGCGCCTCAAACATTCTGAGTCCTCATACATTTAGCTTCACACATTTTCCCTTTTATCTCCCCAGCCACCACTTAATGCAGTAATTAGAGAGCTGTGGAGGATACAGCTCCCCATTAACTTTTGCCAGCTCAGGGTAGTTCCCACAGTCGCACGCCGTAACCTGCAGCCTGCTGTGACAGCTACAGTATTAGCAGACAAGGCAAAAGCTATGCCTCAACCCAGTTTCCTTTCCTCTGCCTCATCTCTGTCCCTGCTTTTCATAACACATCCTGCAGGTGTTCTTGTTACATTATTTCGTGCTTGGTAGTCTCATCGATCTTCCTGCGTGCAGTTCTGCCTTATATAGGCTCAGAGGCTTGATAAAGCAATCAGCACTGCTGTAGCATTAAGCAGGTAAACATATTACCAGCTCCACTGTGCCCTCTCCTCCCTTCGTCATTTCTTTATAATTGCCTACACCTTGTTTCTGTTTCGCGCCGAGTCTCTCTTCTCAGCTCTTTTCACTAGTTTTGCTTACTTTTCTTCTTTTTTTTTTTGAGTCCTCCAACTCCTGTCTCCCCCCTCAGATCGTTCATGTTGTTTCCAAAACTGGCAAGTCCACAGACAAAAAGTGGGATGGCGTCGACTGAAGAAAGCCAATTTCCTTGTCTCTCTTGAAGATTAGCTCAGACTCGCTGGAACGTATGCTTTGTGTTAAAGAGCCTGCCAAATGACACAGTTAGGGAATTTATAATTATCTTTTTATTGCTCTGTATGTAGAATGGCTGCCCCCATTATAAAGCTCAAGACAACACTCATCATTACGTTACCCCTGACAACACTGAACAGGTGCATATACAATGCATTTCAGATGATGTATTTTTAGTAATTTTGAGTCATTTTCGTTGTTTATTTATGTTCCCAACTTCCAAATACTTTACTTTACAAATTTCATTCATACAAATTGCTCATTACTGTGACTATAGGGCAACCTTTCTGTTTACTCTGACTGCAAGTGGGGAAAAAAATAAATGTTGCCATCGTCACTGAGGCAGCATAGGTGCTTGTAGTGTTTCTCATATTATCCAAATCATCTGTAATTTGGAGAAACGGTGAGGTCTGTGGTGAATGCAGGGTAGTAGCTCACAGAAGGTAAATAATCTGTTAAACGTATATCCAGAAGAAAAGTACTATTATCGTAAAATCCATCCATTATCTTTAACCTGCTTCTTCATTTTCAGATCATGGTGCACATGTGCAGCAGGCACTGTGCAAGAGGTGGGGGACACCCTGGACAGGTCACAAGTCCATCACGGGGACACATAGAGACAAACAAGACAAACAACATTCACTCTCTCACTCACACCAATTGACCATTTGGAGTTACTAATCAGACTACCGGTAACATATGTTTTTGGTCTGTGGGAGGAAACCGGAGTACCCGGAGAAAACCAATGCATGTACAGAAAGAAAATGCAAACTCCACCCAGAAAGGTCTCCAGCTTGGATTCAATCCATCAACCTTCTTGCAGCTCTACCAACTGGGCCACTGCGTCTAGTATCAAAAGCAGTGTGTCCTGATTGGGCAGTTTACTGCCAACTGGGCAGTTTTCATTATGACTTTGCTGGGAACTCTGGGAAGATTTTTATTAGACTGTTGCGTTTTGTCACATATTGTCAGTGGTGGAGAAAGTACTCAAACACTATACGTAAGTAAAAGTACAAATAAACACACAAAAATGTACTCTAGTAAAAGTAGAAGTACCATATTAATGTTTTTACTTAAGTAAAAGTAAATAAGTACTTGCTT
>JAVCKU010000071.1:5585587-5600395 GCA_032273985.1 Hypsolebias coamazonicus
AAGGAAGCAGAAGAAGAAAACATTTCTTATCATATCTGCTCCCCATGAAACAAACAATTCAAACAATCATTTCAAACTAAATAAAAGTTGAATTAACACTGTACTGTTAATTTTCTCAAAACTTTAATTTTTGGAAGTTGAAATAAAACTTTTGTTAATGGTGTCTTGAATGAAAAATACCACATGTTTAAAAGTATATGAAATGTATTAAAACCATTAAGAAACAGGTCTTAAGTATGTATGTTACGCTAATACTGTATTTCCATTGCATTAAAGAGACAAATTGAAGCAAATTAATTAATACACATGATGGTTATGAGGGAGTCCCTGAAAATTCTCTCCCCTGTTAGGGGTCCCTGAACCCAAGAAGTTTGAGAACCCCTGGCTTATACAGTGCAAAACAGATTATTAATTCATAGTGTGGATAGAATTGCAACCATATGCAATGTGAAGTAATCCTATCTATGTAAATCTTGATAATCGTAAGAGCATGGCAGAATGACAGGAAGTGGGATAGAAGAAGGATAAAAATGTTTCCCTTATCAGTGGTTTTATTCTGCATGCTGCACAGAAATGTGCGGTGGGAAGCATCTGTTTACAGTGTGTCCAGTCACCCTTTCTCTCCTCTGTATTTGGCTGTCTAAGAGCTGCCTTTAGATAAGGTGGAAAAGATGTCAAGGTTGAATGACTCACATAAGTTCATACCAGATAGTACATGTTTGTGGGTGCAAACCCACACACACAATCTGTGAACACAGAGAAGCTTCCACATTTATACTGGGACACATTTAGAGATTTAAGTTGAATCAGTTTAACTTTGAACAAAATGCACATTTTCATACATGCTTAAATTAAATAGTTTAATGTCATTGATGTCCACCCTTATCAGTAAGATCTTCGTGTGTGCTTCATTTTCAAGCGTTTGTGTGACAGTTGTACTTGAGCTTGAATTTCACCAGTGTCTTGAATGAGGTGAGGCCCGCTGATAAAAATGCATGAGCTGTCTCTCAGTGTGAGATGTGTGAAGATGGACAGTCAGGGTACTACACTCAAGCATTCATCTATCACGCACAGCAGCGGCTCAGCACCGGTGCAGTGTCATTCAGTGTGGTGGAGCCACAAAATAAGTATCTTCTTGTGCCACCTTCATCTTCAGCTTGGTCTATAAATCCTACAGCCACAACCATGCAGGTGGTATGTTTTATTCGCCCCCTAACAAACTGGGTAATACAATCTAAAGGAAGTGCAAAAGTACTAATTCAAGTACTGTCAAATGTCAAACTAGTGTTTGTGTTTATACCCAGGATCTGGAGATACTCTAATGGTCCTGTTAATGAATCCCTTTGTGCTGGTTCACGTCAGACCCAGCTAACATGCTAACTGTATTATATGCTCCCCACACCTCCTTATTTACATTCTTGTCACAAACTCACCCACATTTACAATGGCAAATTATAATACAGTATATATATAGATATATATGATTTATTTATTTATTTCCTGTTGCCGAGCAAAGAGGGTAATTGGAAGTGCCTTTCATTTGTCCATTCATCTTGTGGGCTTCATAACTTGAAAAGTAAGCAACGTGCTGACATCCGTAAACATATGTGGCTGTGTTTAAGCATAAGAAAGGTCACTGTTGAAAATTGATTGGGTTGCCAAAATACAAGCTGGCCACCACCTAATAAGCATTTAAACGTATAGCTCAGATTGTTAAGCACCACTGGCCACCCCCTGACTTTGCCATAGCTTCTGGTGGTGGATAAATTTATTCCTTCTGCTCGCCAGGATTCATCACTCTGCATGACCTCAGAGAAGCAAGAAAAGAAGAAAACTACCTGTTACTTTATGCACATTGTCTTGCATAAAAAAATAAATAAATACAAAAAAAAAAAAAAAAATCTGAATTCCAGTCCTAAAAAGCACTCATTTCAAAAACTACAAACATGCACGATTCAAATTTTTCAGCAATGGTGGACAATGACTTACCTCTTGTATAATTGAAATCAAATTTCTTGCATTGTCTGTCATCTAAAACTAGTTATCTAAATGCATTATTTCACAAATAATAAATCTGAAGAAGAAAGTCAGTGTTACAGGTTTTGTTTTATTATATTCATGTTGTAAAAAAACAATAATAATAATTAAAACAAAAAACTCAGTTCCTTGTAAGCCAAGCTACCTTGACCAGCGGTGAGTTGATTTACTGTATATTTAATGATATCTGGAGTGAGCAGCTTTGATGTAAAAGTTTTATTGCTGAATGTGGCTTTACCCAAGGTCTAGAATCATGAAATGAGCTCGGTGAATGTGTGTGACCAGTATTAATAATGTGAATGACTTGTTTTGTGTCAGCTCTATTATATGGCCCTGAGTAAATTGAATGACCCGTTCAAGCACCCGTTTCTCTCACCCTTGACCCCTGTAGCCATAAGAAGGACTACATGAAGTGTCTTGTGGTATACAAATTTAATACATCTCATCCGAACTTGCTGTTTTCCTTCTTAAAAATCAAATCAGACAGTGAGCTGTGAGATCTTTTTGATTACTTTTCTCTGTTTTGTGATTCCATAATCTGGATTGTGATTACAGCTTTTATTCCTCACGTTATCGTGTGTTGGGTTTAAGCATGGCTGGAGTGACTGGAGGTGTTGACTGCAGGCAAGCTGCAGTGTGTTCACCTCAGGTCAACACACATAACACCTTCAGTTATCACCTCTCATGGAGGAGATGGATGCTGAAGGTATCCATGAGGTCGCATGAATAAATATGAACCTCATGGAGACCTGAAGGCTTTTCCCTCCACCCTAGCAATAACACACCTATTTGTTTCCATTCATTTAATTTGCGGCGGCAACCCAGCAATGCAGGTAAAGAGATTAACATGCTTGAGGGGGATGCCTTATGTTTCGTTGCACTTCCCTCAGTGGGAACTCCGGGAGGGTTCCCACACTTGAAAATAATCTGATTTTTGAGCCAGCTGTGTTTGCGTTTATGTGAACATAACAAAATATCTTGAACATATCAACAAAACACGGCTGCTTGCTTATCTAATTCCATTGCACATTTACAGAATAAAAGACTCTTGTGATTGTTTTCTGTTGATGATCATGCATGAGTGAATTATGCAGATTTTTACCTCCGGCACAGGCATTCTTTGTTGCCGGGAAGTAAGAAGGGAAAACGACCATTCAAACACTTTATGTAAAGTGGCTCAACGAGGCTAGCCTGTATAAATAAAGGTTGAATGAATGAAAATCTTGAATTTAACACAGTACACTGCGTCATTGATATGAAGATTATAGTCAGGGATTGATGATAAGAGACAGAAAAGTAAATAGCCTAACTTGTGTTGGTGAAAAGGACCTGCAGGGGAACAAAAAGGACTATGTAAAGAGCGGCGCAAAGAGCTCGAGTGGTCCAGACACTGGAAATCATTTAATCTGCATCAAACAGTTTAGAGTCCCTGCCAGTCTCCTGACAGACCAGCAGAACCACTGCTAATCTCCATACACTGATCAGACCATATAGCAAGTATTACTTTTATCAACACTTTGCACGTTCCCTACAAGTAGGTTCAAATTGTTCCCACGTCGTCCTTTTTCTCCTTCAGTCTTTTTGCTTCTTGTCAGTAATCTCGGGACTATTGAGACAAGAAATCTGCAGGAAAGGGGACAGGATTGTCTTCTTCTGCTTGTGGCTACTGATCAAGGGATCAAAACTGAAAATTAATGTAATTTGTTAAAACAAAGATGCAGCTGCTCATAATGCAAAACAAGTAAATTGGCTCTTTGCAGCAAAATCACATATTCCGTTTCCCACAATCTGTTTATATATTCCATCTGTAGGGGGGCGGAGGGGAAAAAAACACAGATTCAAAGTCAATATGACCCCCACCTTGCCAGTGCCTAAAAATACCCTCAGAGTGGAATTCTGTCTGATATTTGTTGGAGTCAAGCATGGATGCAGTGAGAGGAGCTTGTAGATTTACTCTTGTGTTTGCTTTCAGATTATAGATCTTGGAGGGTGTGTGTGTGTGTGTGGGGGGGGGGGGGGTGCAGCATGCAGAGCACTGAGGTGGAACAGAGTCCATCATGTGAGCTCGGTGCCTAACCAGCTCAAAACCTCTTGATGTATTTCAACACAAAATGAAGTGGAATAATTTTATCTGCACCTGTGAACACAATTCATTTCGCTTTCTGTGTTTTCACTGTGAGAATCTTGCAGCATTGAGTGGCTGACCACATGCACTGGGGTGGACTCCTGCAGCGTCACCTCACTGAGATGAGCTGTGCATCTGGTGTTGGGGAGCAATGGAGCTCGGTGCAATGTGCTGCCACTGACAGCCCGGAGTAAAGAAGATGAATTTTGGGTGCAGAGCGAGCTGCTTGTAGGTGTCACGGCAGGCCAGTGCTGAGGCACGGATGACCAGCAACATCATTCTTTCACCACCCTCAGTTTCCTTGCATTTTGCTGCCCCTGATGGAATGACAGATTTGATTCTGTCACCCTGTTTCTAAAGGTACAATATAACGATATGGAGAGCATGGGGAATACAAACAGCGATACTGGGAGGTGAACGCAGAACTAGTTTGGAGGAGGTTAAAAAATGAAAGCCAAAACGATTTTAATGAACAACATGGGTCTGAAACATATGTAACTTTTTATACATTTTTATATTTACTCTGTTTATAAGCTCTGAAAACTTGTTCCATTGAAATGTCGGCCATTTTATCATCCATGCTGCAGCATTAGTGTATCTTGACCCAGGCCTTGGTTATCCCGTTTGATGTTTTCGAAGCTTCACTGACTGGAGCTTCTTGCCGTGGTCTGAGGTTGCTCTTGGTTACCTGTGATCAGCAAATATCTGTTGGCAGAATAAATAATATCTCTTTGGGGAGCTCTTCTTTTTATGCTCTGCTTGAAACTGGTGTGTGTATTGATTTGGTTTGTGGGCTAGAATTTCTCCTGGGAGCTAATAAAAATAATTACAAAAAGATCATCAAAGGCCTGACCTTCTGTTGCACACATGAATAAACATGGAACCATGAAAGTAGAAACGATTTCTTGTAGGTTTCTGGTCGGTGTCGAAGACAAAGGGGTAACTGAGGTTGTTATATCTTGCGGTTATTGGAAACATTTTTTTCAGCAATTTTATCAAAACGCTACATAGAAAGTAGTTTTTAATGCTAGTTCTGTTGTGTCATACAAATGTTCTGAACACAACAAAACAAAGAATATCTGCTCAAATGGTACAAACATATTGGATGACAGCAAAGCAAAGCCGCTTCCATTTCAGTGAAGCTGACATAAGTAGACTGAAAGGAAAAAAAGGCAGAGAAGAATCACCTGGTTCACTAACCCCTCCTTGGTTTCATTTTCTGTCCATGTTTTGTGTTTGTTTTCTGGTTCCTGCTTTTCTCTAAGCGTGGATGGCTGCGCAGCGGTGGTGAAAAGTAATGGTGGTGTTACTGCAGACAGGGGGAAACACCACATTTTGATTGGAGCGTGTGCCCCGAGACCCAGTGAAGTGCACTCGCCTCAGCTCAGAGAGCACTTGATTGCACAGCACCAATGATCGCATTAAAAGGGCAACAGAAGCCCCATTTGCCGTAAAGTGAGTGGGAAAGGGGACCCAATAGGAAACTGAAAATTGACTTTGAGTTTTGTGAGGGGCGAGATCTGACTTCTTGGTGATGGAGAAGCATGAAGTTATTATTATGGTTAGATTTTCTGGACAGCACAAATTTATGTGGAAACAAGCGTTCATGTAAATGATATGCACGCCCATGTAGACACAAGCGTTTAAGGGTGATTTTCACTGTGAAACAACTGGCAAGGTTAACATGCTGAGCATATGCCGTATTGAGATTGATGGGACGGTTTTAGACTATAGTCTGTGGCATATGGATGTGCTTTTAACCTTTGCTACCCTCACACCTGACTCTCTCCACTCAGGAAGGACACTGCCCAGCCACGTCTGGTCCTCTGTGCACCAAGCTTTGCTTTCTCTGGCAGTGAAAGGACAATTGTAGAGTCATCTGCTGTGCTCATTTCCAGAGGAAAGAAACGAGCAGATGGAAACTCGAGGTTTAAGTGATTAGAAGGCTGTAGATTGGAATACAAATTGGATTTAAAGAAATTAGACTGATATAAATCGAAGAGGGCTGCCACAGTTTAGTGCTGTGCATGCGCACTGGCCTTAGCGTAAAACCCCAGTGGGGTTTGTGGATTAAGGGGAGAAACAGATGCTTCAATGAGATAGGAATAAATGTGCATTTGACACTTCATGCAGGGAGATGGGGAGTGTCAAACTACATTCACACTGCAGGCCACTGTGGCACACATTTTATAATTTTTATTTTTCCCATGTGTGACCCATATCTGATCTTTTTTTTTATGACAATCTGTATGCAACAATTCAGATCCCACCCCCACCAGATTTTCCAAATTCAACCAAGGTCGCTGTCATATGCGGTGATAAATCAGAAACATTTGATCTTTTCCAAGTAACCTTAGTAAATGACCATATTGCATTTCACCCATCTTTTATATAATGGAAGTAGGGGGTGGGTGGATAAAACCATATACCAATAATATTCTTACCAATGGTGTGCAATTTAAAGCTTAGAACTCTGCAAGTTTTCAGCTACAGACGATGCTTCATCTTTTTATTTATTTTCTTTTTGATTTGCTATATATTAGCTGAATGAGAATCTTCACCTACATACGATGCCGACGATGGTGTGTAATCATATTACTACTTGCAAGATTGTGTCACTACTTAGATAAGTGTTTTTCCTGTACTTTTAGGACATTTATTCTATTTGAGGAGCGCAGTTCTGCACCAGAGTAGACATGAAGTGGCAAGATCAAACGTAATCACTGAACAAAATAAGCGTGACAGGTAATAAGTGAGTTTGCTCTGATTACAGAACACCTTTAGAAGTGATACACTCATGCTAATGTGTAGTAATCACATTTATCACCATAATCATTGCGTGCTGCATGTGATGTCCCATTTTTTTCTGTGCAATGTGGGTTGCTTTGGACCTTGTCTCACGCAAGAGTATGATGGCAGTCGCCATTAAATTCTAAAGTAAGCATCAAGCAAAAAAGAAAATAAATAAATACCTCATCAAAAATCCAGAATTTAACATTAAGAACTGCATTGTGACCATACCTCACTGATATCCTTTATTTCAGTTTATATTTGTGAACTATTTAAGAGCTGCTGTCTGCATACTGTAGTTTTTTTTTTTTTCTACCAGCAGCATAGTTAGTATTCTACGTATTACCAGTAAGATTAGATTGTGACCAGTGAGAACATACTACCATTAACCACCCAGGCATTAACCCCTTGTCTGTCGCCCCAGTTAGCAAAGGACACTAGGCCCAATCACTAATCAATGACAGAGGGAATTAGCCCAAATTAGGAAGAAAAGAGAACAAACCACCTCCTGTTCATGGGTCAATATGTTTCTGTCTGATGCTTGATTCCTGACAACTGGTGGACTTGGACACTTTTTATGCTGAGAAAATCACAGCATTTGCATGTGCATGTGTGTGTGTGTACACACATCTGCTTCAGCCAGAGGCTTTTAAGTACATTTTATGCTGATAAGGGAGTTTCTAACCATGCTTGCCCTTTTGCTCGTAGATTCTTAAGGGTATAGCTTATTCAGTTTCTCCCCCCAGGAGATTCAACTAAGGGAAGTGGTGGAGCAAATACAAGGCAAACTGAGCAGGGACCTGGAACCACCACTGTTTTTGTTTCATCCCACGTTAAATTTAGCTCTTACTCAAGCAAAATGGCTTTTGTGGAACATTGGGCCTCTCTACAGCAGGAATTGTCCTCTTGGCCCTATGCACTGCTCTGGGGAAGGTCACAACCATCAACTCAGCTCAATCGCATGCACACGTGCAACAACGCATTTAGCAAGAGCTTATCTCTAAGATTATTTCAGCACTGATTGGTGTGGATGTGGCTGCCAACTTTCCTGCAATTAGTAATTGAACATTTCACGTAGTTTATAAGACTATACTTGTACTTCTCTTGCAAGAAAAAATGTTTAACTTTTGGAAAAGTTTGCCTGATTTCCTCTGCCCTGTCAAAGATCTGCTATGGCTTGGCGCAGTTTTAAACAATTTGATTGTTGGATAGCTATGACCTATTTGATGTCAATGTGTGTGGCTTAGAGCATATCATTTATATGGATAAAACTCAGTCACATGCAAACAGAGCAATCTGACTGAGTGAGAGAGTTCATTGGAAGCCTGTATGGTTTTTAGCACAAGGGGTTAGCGTTTAAGTTGACATCAGTCTAAACTCCAATATTTATAGTCATGAATTATGAATTCTCTTGAATCCCAAACTTATGAGTTGTGTGGTCTTTAAATGTAAGTTTTATGTATGCTTTTCATTTATTGATCACCCATGGGTCCAACTAGTCTCACAATCATACATAAAGGTTTGAGCAGATGGCCTCTTACACTGGTCTGACATATGTGTTTATTAAAACTTGCTTGTGTAATAAAATGAGGATTAGTAACAACTTAAGTTATAGGTATGTCTCTCTTTTCTCACTGTTCTTCTGATCTGTATAGCCATGGAAGAAAGCCAAGTCATGTATCTCCAAAATATTGTTTTCAGGTCAATTTGTGGGGGTTAAAATATTTTTGGTGGTGCTTTAATTATTTGCTTGTCTCCTTCCTTTAGGATCTCGTCTGCGCCAAGAGGACTCCCCACCTCGAATTGTGGAACACCCCTCAGACCTGATTGTATCCAAAGGGGAGCCTGCCACTCTCAACTGTAAAGCAGAAGGCCGGCCGACCCCAACAGTGGAGTGGTACAAGGATGGAGAGAGGGTGGAAACTGACAAAGATGATCCACGTTCTCACCGCATGCTGCTTCCCACTGGCTCACTTTTCTTCCTTCGTATCGTTCATGGACGCCGGAGCAAACCGGATGAAGGGGCCTATGTCTGCGTAGCCCGGAACTACCTGGGAGAAGCTGTCAGCCGTAACGCATCTTTGGAAGTAGCATGTAAGTCAAGATATTTTCAGTTCTTTCTTCCTAATTTTTCCTCTTTACTGTCATGTTGAAATGCCTTTGCTCTGTTGAAACTATCTTAAAAAGCAAGTGGCTAGAGAAAGGAAAAACTGTCATGCTGTAGTTGAAATATTGCTTTCAACTAATCATGTTCTGTTACATTTTAGCAAGCATCCTATAGAAACGTGTCTATTAAATGCCTTTGGCAATCCTAGCAAACAAAGGAACATTTAGTTTGAGGTAGACATAACCACTCTATTTTTAAGCAGATTGCATTTTGCTGTCAGTCTTCTCTTTTGCTAACTCTTAATGGTTTTCAGTGGTTCTGAAAGTGAAGTTTCTTGGCAAAGAAATGAGCTGCTGAAAGAGTTTGTCAGTCATGAACTTGATGCATTTGATACCATTTTGCTCAGGGGAGTTGTTTTAGGTTGTCTGCGGACCTTTGAGTTGGACATAAAGCTGCTGTCACTATGAGAGGGACATGATGGCATGGCAGACACGGGTTCTTCACATGCTGAGTGGGGGTAGTATGACAAGCGCGGCTCCTGATGGACATTTACCTCAAACTGTCTGGACTGTGTTGGTGACAGGCAGAACCTGAGCTGTGGATCAAATTACCTTTGAAGATGAGCCCAACACCCCAGGAGGCTCAATCTGGGATTCCGATGCAACCTCTCCCAGGCATCTCAAACTGCCCATAATGTGGAGTCAAAAGGTTCTGTGGCCTTTTGTTGTTCTTACAAGTGATTTATGCTGTAGCACAGTAGTGTGATTTAGAGATGTGCTTTAAGATAGAAAATTTTTAATACTTGATGCATTATGGACCGATCTTCAAGATCTCATATTATGAAAGCAACTTTAATCTTAGCCTGTCTGCCAAATCTATCTTCAGTGTAGCAAAATGCCGAGCTTGCTTTTCTATTTGCAACAGACACTCCACTTGCTATTTTGTTGTATGACTTAATTTTGAACAGAAAATATAAGAAATGACTCATTCAATTTATAGCTGTTGTAACTGGATTCTGAAGGTGATTACAATTGTCATGGACTTCTCAGTTTGTGATCCTGGGAAATGTAAATGGACAGCGTTAGTTATTGCTTCTGATCTGACGTGCTGCAGTCCCAAGGGCCTTCCAGCAACCTCCAGGCGCTAACTATATGACAGTAGCTTGATCTATTGATTGCTTTCTGAGGTCTCTCCATATATAAATGAAAATTTATGAAAAAGTGATGAAATTTTCAGAATATTTTATTTTGACACCAAGGGAATACAGTTTCCAGGACTGCCCTGGCTCAAACAAAAGTAAAGCTATCTAGATAGTTTAATTTTCACTGGCCTTTTGCACTGGGCTCATTTTTTTGGTAATTTTTCAAGATGGAGATCAGCACATCATGGTTTTAATATTAAGTTCTGAAATTATTCTCCTTAGTTTATATATAATCTTGAACATGTGTGCTTCCCTGACACACCCCAACAAAGGACCAAATTTGGTCAAAAATGATGTAAACAGTTGTCTGAGTGAAGCGCACCACCTCAACTTTAAACTAAAACCAAATCACTGGTACATTTAGTAAATGATGTAAGTGACAGCATGTGCTCTGCTTCATTTAATATTTGCTATGGTACACCTTCGAAGTTTTACTCATGATGACCTTACCTGATGTGACATTTTTATGAATAGCAAGTTAATTGGCTTGCAAAGTTCAAATATGAATTTAGAGGAGGGCTAGTGTACAGTTTAATATGACCTCATGCACATTAGAGTTAAACCGCTCATAAAAAAATCTATTTTGGAGCTCTCTCCCTGTTGTAACAAATTAATGTTATGTTAGTTCTTTTTGTTTGATTCCATGCACAAAACTTAATTCAATATGTGTGCACTCATTTCCCACTGACAGTAATTCATTGACGTTTTGTCTTCTATATTTTTCTTCTTTTATAAACAGTTAAAAGCCGCATAGCTTTGTGACAATACATTTTTTTTTCTGCAGTTATTTTATTTGTATATTTAACCATCACAAACTAAATTATTCTCAAATGCAGCTTGTGAAATTTGTGTCTGAGATGATTTTGGAGCGCACCATCTCTTATTGTTTCCATGACGGTTATTGTTTAGAGAAACAATCGTTTTCACCCAGTTGTCATGCTGTATATCCATCATTGCCTTTTGGAACACAATTGTCATGACAGCTACAGAGTCAGGAAATTATTTTGTCTATTAAACTATGTTCTGTTAGCTTGAGAGTGATGTCTGTCAATTAATTACAATCGAACATTGTAACAAAGTTGTATTAAAGTAAAACTATTTCATATAAATGATCTGAGTATGAGCAGTTTAAACCCTCAGATACTGCAGAGATTTAGGAAGTCTGGATGAAAGAAATGTATTGAACTATTAGGGTGCTATACTATTTTAAGACCTGAGGGACTTGTTGCAGTTTTAATGGCATATGATGTAAGGGATATTAAGGAGAGAAGTAATGAAGTTGACTTATAGGAATGGTGTGTGAACCAGTCACATGTCTGGCCAAGGGCAACAAAGTAGCCATAACTGTTGCATTTCTCAAGAAACACAGCTCCACTGCTGTTCTGTGATCACGCTGTTTCACTTTTCACACTCCCTCTTGAATATGTAAGCATATTAGGCTTGGTCCATGATTGGTCTTGTGATCGACTGGTGAATTTTCCATGGTTTTCTTGTCTGGTGGCAGTTGGGTACAGCTTCAGCTTTTACAAATGAGGCTTAGAAAATGAATGAAAGGATAAAACTTATAAAGATAAAAGTTTTTTTTTTTTGGGACGGACAAAATAACAATCAGTTTTATTGTATGTTAATTTGTAGGACTGCGATCAACTTGTACAACTGTTTCATTTTATGGCTTTCAATTTGTTGATAGTTTGATGCACGTCTTGTTTTGTGCCTTGTTCCTTCCTAGCTTCCTTTTAACACATCTTGTAAAGAGGGATGAGGGTGCTAAGTCCCACTGCATTGCCTTTATTACTGCAGTGATTAGCTTTATCAGGTCCTGACATCCGTCTAGTAAAGCCAAAGCTAATCACACAGATACAAAGTAGAAGCAACATTTAAATCTGTATCCATGTTGAGATAAGTTCATGATGCGTCTTGCACCCCACCCCCAATCCAACTACTGCTCTTCTTTTGCCGTTCTGCTGGCTTCAGTGTATCGAACCCATCTTTGCCCCCTCTCTGTTCACGTTTGGTTGAGCAGGACCCTGGTGAGATAATTGAATCGCAGCTTTAAAAAACAGATTCAACAGTGTCCACTGAGCAGAGCAGCAGTGCTGCATGTTGGACCTCAAGCTGCGCAGCCCTCACCGCTTCAGCTGAGGTGGAATGAAAGGCAAGAGGAGAGGCGGCCTCAGAGAGGAATACTTTTGCATTATTAATGCGTATCAGACTGGACTCACTTTACTGTGACTTTAATAGACTTAATTTTTCATCCAGATTTTTTAAGTGAGCACACATTGTTCACAAATGCATGAAATGTTTGGAGTGTGTTTCATGGATCCATGGTGTGTGTAACAAGTGTCAGGATAAACTTTTGGCATTGTTAATCGGTGATTTTGTTTGCAGTTGTTCTGCGTATTTCCTTGCTTCCAGTAAAGAAAGGTATCCTGCTATAAGAAGGATATAGAAGCAGCTTTCTAAACTCAAAACAGACCGCACGCTACTTTAGTGCGTTGCAAATAAAATTGTTCTGCATGTAAGTGAGTGTGCCACCCTTTTTTTTTCCTTCCTTTTTTGGAATAAACTAGGTCAATGAGCAGGTTCATAAATCATTTTGAAGACTCTGTCAAGAATTCTAGCTGCAGCCACCGCTGCTGAATAAATTGCTAGCACCACGAATATCTGTGTATATTTAAGTGTGACAAGGCTCACCTGGGGCGACAGAATCCCAAGAAAAATGTTAATTTGGACCATCTTTTCAGGTGGATGAGTAGCACACATACACAGTGCACTAGATATGATCATAAATGAACGGGTACAGTTTTAATTGGGTGTCAAGTTGGATTCAGACCTTCTGATACGTATTGTATGTGCTTGCATGTGTATTAAGTATATGTACTCATTCAAAAGGGTCACATCAGTTAGATAAAGACACAAGGTCTTGAGTTATAAATTCACACTTTTTCTGCTTTGCTAATTTTTTTTTAACCTTTCAAAATGCAAATGATACAGAAATAAAACAGATGTGCTGGGTTCGTTTTAAATGTCGCTTGGAATGGGACTGGATGACTTTTAAAAAAGGTCCTTTGATATCTAATGTACCACTTTTGCAATTAAGTGAATCGTTAGGTAGCATTTGGTTCTCATACAACAAGGTAATTAGCAGGAAAATAGAGTTGGGAGAGGTTTGAGTGGTGATGGGAGGAGGAGGGTACCAAGCTGTTCCCTTTGCGTCCAGCATGAGGAAAAGCTAATAAAGGGAGAGGCCAATAGGAACAGGCCAGGTGGGGAGTGAGGTTGAACTACACTGCAGAGCCTATCACAAGCTTATCTGGACTCATTATTCCATCCCAGAAACAAGAGAAGCACACACAAACAATAGACATGCATAAACTTTCATACACATGCACACAAACACCTGCCCTCATAGTTGCATAAACCCCGATGGGCTGAGGTTTAATCTGCGCTCAAGTCCTTGAGAAATAATGAAGGGTAATGAAGGAAGCAGAAACAATGCAGCAATTATAGCACATTAATGATGTATGCTACAGTTACAAAATGAAACAGCCTCAAAAAGGATTTCAGTTTAGTTTAGAAGTGATTCACTCATTCCAAATGTCAATGCCATTTGATTATATGAAGAAATGTGTAATAAAAAATCAAATAGGACTAAAGCTGATTGATCTTTGAGCAGGATAAAATTGGGATTTTCTTTTTTAAGGGAGCAAAAAGTACTAGTTGAGTTAAATAAAATCATAACCTTCCACAGAAAACAATTACAAAAAGCTGGTGAATCAAGTGGGTGAATGTATATTGTCTCTTATGTCTAACTTAAAATCAAGTTACTTGGGGGAATAATGAGAGTATTGTAAAGTAATTACCTCCTAATCCAAATATTTGCTGTTGAAACAGCTTGTCTAACACCACTGTCTCCTCAAATAAGATATATTGCATCTTCTCCTGCGTTTACTGCAAATGGCGCTGAGTGTTGAAGCCCCTCGCCAAACAGTGTGATTACACCATTTCTAAATTATCACAATAATATTTTCTCAGCATTACGTTCTGTGATCAAAATAATTTTATAATTGTCCATAATGCACATTTGTGTGCCAATATTAGTCCAACAGTATTGCAGGTGTAAAATAATTTGTAGAATAGAGTTAATGATGGTTTGCAACAAATAAAATACTTTTAAAATTAATCTTAATTATTAAATTCATGCACCACTTTAGTGTATATTTGCTTTGATGTAAAATACTAGATGTAAAATTGTTACTATTAGGTACCCTGATGCATACTATTAGGATTTAGAATAATTATATTCATTATAAAAAATGCATTATTAGAAAAAATATATACAGTCACATTTGAATAACTTCTGCACAAATAATTTGCACAAACAATTATGCAATTATGGAAGTCAAATATGCCATTCAAGTACAGCAGTCCCTTGTTTATCGCAGGGGTTTCCATTCTCAGTCTACCCACGATAAATGAAAAAAACGTGAAGCAGGAATAATAGTACAAGTAGGAAGTAGTAGTTTATTTTAGCATATACAGTATACA
>JAVCKU010000071.1:5620146-5630841 GCA_032273985.1 Hypsolebias coamazonicus
TGACCCATCAAGGAAATGAGGTCATTTATTTAACAGATCATTAAAATAACATCATAACATGTACACTTTGATTGGTTTCTAATCAGCTTCCCATAAGTAAACATCAACAGATGAATTTACGCGTCTGCAATTTTGCAAGCTGATGAGTATTTAAAGGACAACAGATCAACTTATGGATCTTAATCAACTTATATCTGAAGGCACTTTAACTTAATATTACAGGCAAAGATAGATTAAGAAGATGGTAAGAAAGAAGGGAGGTTTGTCGTGACTGAGTCAGTTCTACCAGGAATGACATGCTCTCCATGCAACGTCCAGCTAGACCCAGGTACACTCTGGTAAACATCAGCAACTCCTTACCTTGAAAGACGATCAGTCTCGTTCCGGTAAGGAGAGGGCATCCAGCCTTAGCATGTTTACCATCCAGCATCTCCTACAGTCTGCCTTGGTCAACCAGGAGTAGTGGTCGTTCCGGTTGGTTTCCAAAATAAAATGTTCCTCAGAAGGAAATTTTATTCAAAAATTTGGAGCTTTAAGTTCTGTCGGGTTTACAGCGACATGCCGTAAATCCAAACTGGGAACGAGACCGTTAGCTCATGGCCACGTTCACAGCTCAGAGAAGACAAGAGTTTTCTCTTCCTCAGCGTGCTGCGTCGAGAAGCAATCTCTTCACTTCCTTTTACACACTGACGAGCACTCTGGAACACTCTGTCAAACACTGATGTGTTACAGCCAAGTCAGAACTTTTTTAAGAAAGCCTGACTTCCGGATTTCGCCCCTCCCCTAGAGGTCAGAGGAAGTTAGGAAAGGAAATGACAAAGGAGAAAAAAGAATTAGAAGACAGATACCAGTTTTATGATTTAAACTGATTAACTGTCTTAACACTTTTAAACAAAATACTGTACTGAAACGATCATGTTGACCTGGCCTTGGATTAAACAGAGTACTTTGATTATCAAAATATTTAAAGTAATAATGATAATACAGAAAAAAAGATTACTCTTTTGATTATATGAATTATGACAAAAATAAAGAGTCTCTTGGTGAGATAATTTGTGTCCTGGATTCAAATTAATGGGATAACAGTGCTCTGTCCTTTCTGAAGGTTTTCAGAGACAAAGTTGAAGGAGGTATATCACTACAGGTGGATGTTTTTAACAGTGTATAAAACTGGAATTAATTCCTCCATATTTGACTTGGTCTAGGAAAGCAAAGTACTAACCTTACCTTAAACTCCAAATGATAATGACAAGAATAGACTTGAAGTAATATCAAAACTGTTTCAAGCAGCTTTCGAAGGCGTATGCATAGCGAATAAGTGGAACCGCAAAACAATTTTTTGCAGTAGTTCGCATCAATATTTTTGCATTTGTTTATTCAGCATTTTGATTTCATTATTAATAACAAAAGTATAATCCTTAGCTATTTTGCAAGCTGTGGTTAAATTAACAAATCAAGAAGTGTCATCAGTCTGGCCAAAATATATTCAAGCCTTTGCCTGTTGAGTTCTGTTTTAAGGTTGACAAGAGTAGTCTTAATGCAAAGCTTTTTGTGTCAATGTTGTATAAGTGTGACTACTCATGCCAAATGAATGCAGGATGCGTGTAACGATACAATGTGTTAGAGATCTGTTTGTGGTCAGATTGTCTGTTCCTTGATAAGGTCACACAAACAGCTAGTTTCAGCTAAACCATTTATCTCTTTTTTTCCTGTTTTGCATCCCACTTGGAAAGGAAAAGGTTAACAAGATAAGAGTTGGAATAACAAAACAAGTGCAATGCATTTTTATCATCCACCTTTAGCAGGTGTGGATTCTATTTTATCTTTAACTGCATTTTTTGGAAGATTAGTACAGTATTAACTATTCAAGCAAATATGCATGAAAAATCATGTGAAGAAAGAGCTTTGGAGAACAGGTGTATTTTATAGCACATTATTTCTCCTCTGGTTTTCAATGCACTACAATACAACAACATGCACACACTGTGTGTGCGTGTGTGTGTATGCTGTCAGTGGTTAAGGCTCCACTGTACCGATGAGCCAGTCACAGCATGAGGCCTGCAGTCAACCCTGAGCCATGCGAGAGCTGCAGGGTGCAGCCTAACGAGGTGTCCAGGCAGCTGATGGCTTTGTCCTGCTGTCCATGAGTGGCGATGGCACAAAGATGGTCCTGCAGTGAGTCCTGTCTGTTCTTTGTGTCTGCCGTTCTCCTCTGCCCATGACTTTGGGCAACACAAAGAAGCCAAGCGAGAAGGCATTGTGGCATCAGGTGTATGAGGCACAGCGCCTGTCCCCTGCTTCCCTCAAACCCACCTGCCCCTCTCAGAACAAAGACTTAGCGCTTCAATCTTTCAGTTTTAAAAGCAAAGCTTTAAAAAGCTTGCATATTTTTATTTATAATCATAAAGTGAATTGTTTCTTCTGGTCTCCACTTGCTTTATTTTCACGTTCATACTCTCCTTTTCTGCTACAATTTTCTCTGTTAGGTGATGATTCAAAAGGCAGGCAGCTTTCAGTCGTGTTTGCTGCTTATATTTGCTCAGCCTCCCATCTTCCTCTCTTTGCTCTTGTCTCTAATTTATGAACTGCACACTTGAGTGGGCCCAGTGCCTATTAAAACCAGCACACTGCCTGTGTTTGTCCTGGCCTTTCCCGCTCTGCAGGAAGCTCATCTAGAGCCTTCAGTACTTAATGCCACTGCAGGAGGTGAGAAAGAAACATGGACACAGCTTTGGATCATCTGCCCACTGAAGACGCTTGACGCTTCTTTTAAAAGGCCACAATCATTTGTCTTTGTTGGCTTGTGTCTCCCGGGGATTGTTTAGAAAAAAGAAGGTAGTGAAAGCAACAAAAAATGAGAAGGTTTAAGGAACAAAACTCAGAAGAATTCTCTTTTCTCCTTCTCTTGTGGATCATTTGTTTCTTTTGTGGTTTTTTTTGTTGTTGTAAAAGCCGTGTTTTACTTTCATTTTCTGTAGTCAGAGGTTTAGTTGCAAGTTTTCTTTCAAACATTTGCCTAATCTTCATTGAAGGGTTATATTTAGGAGGCTGATCAAATTCAACATGCTATACACACTTTGTGTATATATAACTACTTTTATTTTATTTTCATTTTATATGCGTTTTATGACTGTTTATTGTTGTGTGTATCTCATCTGTGTTTTTGTTTGTTTAAAACAGGTCTGTCTTGAAAATGAGTCCTCGTGACTCGATGAGACTAACCTGCATAAATAAAGGTTGAATGAATGTTCTTAACTTTTAGCCTCACATTCATTCAGCCTTTATTTATACAGGTTAGTCTCACTGAGTCACGAGGACTCGTACTTTTGTAAAGGAATCGCATTCAAGTTCAAGTACAAGTCAAGTATATTGTCATTCGCATCACATGTTGTACATGAGGTGGAATTAAATAATGTACTCAGGGTCCCAGTTACACCCAAAAATAGCAAATATATAGTGTAAAAAGAAACAGTATATAAGGATCTAATAAATACACCATGTACGCTAAACGAATTCCAAACGGTATGCTTTTATATTCATTACTTCATATATTGTATATAATTCATATACCTTTATATCCGATTACAATATGTGCATTTAGTTATTTAAATATTAAATCATGCTGGACGAAATAACAATTTAGGTCCAGTTTACACAATTATTTATTTATTTATTTATTTATTTTTTTGGTGCAACTGTATTATTTCTGCTGTGATTCATGTATATATACCACAATTGTGCTTGTTTTCTTTGAAACTGAAGGTTTTTGAACCCATTTCTCAGAGTGGAGGTGTTTTGGAGCCACATAGGTGTGAAGCTGCACATGCACACTATGGCTGTAGTCAATAGTTTATCTGCGCTTGCGTGAGTAGATAAAAAATAGTAGCAATGGTGGATAGTAGAGTTCTATCTATGATACTCAAGCGCACCTTCAGTTTAAGTGAAGGTTCATGTTTTCTCCATTTAGGATGGAATTGTTTTCATGCTCAAGACTGAACTGCCTGTGCACATGTGTCTCCTTGAAAACCAAATATCACAGTGCCAGCAAGTGACCTGGCATCAGTGTTGCCAGCTATGCAATAATTATCATTTTTGTTAGATAGCTCCAGGGTCTGTGCACATTTGCCAATTACAACACACACCTCATCTTACAACCTCCCCCCTCTAAGAAAGCACAAACTCACTCAACATATATAACACTTTGGATCAAAATACAACAATTTTTAAGCGACAGGACAATAGTTTGTCATTTCTGAGGATTCATTTCAGAGGATTCAACGTGCTTAGCAATATCCGTTTAAACATATTTTCTTTTTCTTTTTTTTTCCTTCATGCTGATTTTCCACAATCTAGAGACTGCTCATACTGTATGTAAAATGGGTGTAAAATGTTGTTACCTCATTTTACATTATTAGTGTTTAACACATATTTTAGATCTATTAGCATATTGTTTAATGTTCATTTAGCATATCAGTGTATATCTTAGATCCTTATATACTAGTTCTTTTATACTTCAATTTTTTTTTTTTATATATATTTTTGGGTGTAACTTGGATCTTGAGTACACAATTTCGTTACACTTCATGAACCACATGCGATGTTAATGATAATAAAGTAACTTGAACTTGAAAAAAATGATTAAATTTGGTCCTTTAACTTTTTTTAATGCTTGTAGAAGTTCTGTTTACGCTATAAATCATCGTCATAAGCTGAATATTCATGAATGAACCTGATATGTTTGGCTTGTGGAGCTTACACCTTCTTTTTTCTTTCGGCTTTTCCCTTTTCATGGGTCGCCACAGCGAGTCATCCTCCTCCACCTCACTCTGTCCTCTGCATCCTCTGTCCTCACTCCAACTACCTCATGTCCTCTCTAACTGCATCCATGTTTCTCCTCTTTGTCTTTTTCCTGGCAGCTGAATTTCTAACATTCTTCTACCAATATACTCACTGTCCCTCCTCTGGATATGTCCAAACCATCTCAGTCTGGCCTCCCTAACTTTATCTCCCGGTTGTTCAGCCTGTGCTGTACCTCTGATGATCTCATTCCTACTCTTATCATCGATGTCACTCCCAAGGAGAACCTCAGCATCTCCATTTCTGACACTTCCAGTTCTTTCTCTTGTCTTTTTGTCGTATTTGTAACTGTTTGTTAGGTTGTGTAAAAAAAAATACATTTGAGTAAAATTAAGTGCAAAAGTGTCACAAGAACGGAATAACCAGGATGAAAGGATTGATGATGAACAACTCAGACACACCATAGCCAATTCAGGTGAGCAGCTGAAGGCACACAGGTAAGGTTTCCAGGAGTTCACGAGGAGGTTCAAGTTCTCAGGTTGTTCTCAGGAGGTCCACTGGAAAGATCATAAGAGAAGGATAAGTATTCACAAAGCTTAGAGATACACAAAGGCCAAAGAGCTCGAACCAAGAAGTGTAATGCTCCAGCGTTGAAGGAGCGTCATCAACTGCCTTATATAATAAGCCTTGGAGCCTCTTCAAGGACACATTGTCTACAGGTGTGTGAATATGGTGTCCTCTGGTGACCAAACACTGGAACTCCCACACAAAGATTACATTTTGCAACTTTGTTGTAAATCCTAAAGGAACAAAACAGATGATTAATAGAATTCTCGGTGATTTTCTTGGACTTCCTCAGTGCAGACTTCCAGAAGTTACCGTCATAGCCAACAAAAAGTGAATTTTGTGATGGTGATTCAGTTGGATGCTGAGCCCAACTTTGGGAACCTCTGGTTTATATAAATACAGGTAGTCCTCGAGTTACGTCACCCCCGACTTACGTCAACTTGGACTTACGACCGCCTCCCCAGTGACGTCATTGACTTTCAATAGCTCCACACGGTGCCGTTTTATGTGTTTTTTATGTGTTTTTTGAGGGTACTGTGTTAGCTAACTGCTTGGAAATACAGTACTGTACATGTTTAAGGTACAGAATGTACACTGGTGTTGTGTTACATTGAAAAAAACGTGTTTAAAAAGCCGTTTACCGTCCTTTTTCCGACTTACGGCAAAAATCCAGACTTATGTTTGCCACATGTAATGAGTTCCGACTTAAGTTTAAATCGGGTTACGTTCAATGCGTAGGAACGGAACCCGAACGTAAGTCGAGGACTACCTGTATACGACAGTCCTCACAAACAAACAAACAGATCCCATTGGATAAATTGACCCAGCTACAGACACAACAGGCATATCAAACCTACCGGCATTTAAATTTTTTTTACATAATATTCCAAAATTTTAAGTAGTATTTACTGGTAGATGGTTTTATAAGGCTATTTGATTACCCTACAACTTTATTTAATTGTTTTTATTTACCAAGTGCAAAGAAAAAGGTAACAGGAGTGAGGCTAGACGTTTCCAATGCTACCCATAGCCACTGCCCTTCCATGTTCAGTGACGACTAATCAGCCTTGGCCAACACAAAAATGGCTATAACTCAATCAGTTTTACAGACATTGAGATTTAATTCAGAATGAAAGCAGCTGGGTCTAGTTCAACACATACCCTGAGTGTGAAATCATTTTGAAACTCTGCCATGAAAGTCTGCAGGGCGGGTGATGTGCATTCCTTCAAGGAGTGCTTTTCCCACACTGTGCCTCAGATCACAATGAGTTGAGCTGCACAGCAGCTCCAACTCTCTCCCCTCTGGTCTGTTCCATATTAATGCTAGTGTCATCAATTATTCTGAGCCTACCAGTCAGAGTCAGTCCATCATGAACAGAACCTCCCCAAAGAAGCTGACCCATAATCTTACCTCAGATTGACTCACATGTTATCTTTCTCTTTTAATCACTATTTCAAGTCCATCTAATCTCTTCACCCCACATGTAAAGTTCTGTTCTGATTTTAAAACAGGCCCATGGCCTTCAATTTACTCTGAAATGACTGGCATCTTTGACGAACGGCCAAATTTGAACAGAATATAAAATAAGTTACTTTTAAGCTCTCGAGAACAGAACAGCAATTTAAGACTCTGTTTTGTCAGAATGAATAAACGATCATATCTCAGTCAAAAATTGATTTATAAACATGGGGAAAAAATCCACAAATAAGTTGCTTCGGCGTATTAGTCGCAGGGCATGTAAACTGGGCAAAATGGTACGACTTAAAGGCCGAAAAATACAATAAGCTTTGGCTGAACACTAAGAGCTGATTGTTGTTTATTTTAGAATAATTTGAAGTAGCAGATCATTGTATTGTCCACTGAAATATATTGTTAATATTTGTTATGCGTGTGCTTATTATGACCTTGTACATTTGAGCACATTTTCCGGAAATTAAGGTTATGTAACTGTGTCTTGGACAAAGTTGGTCTTAAGCCTGCAAACTAATTTTAAAGTCAGATGATTGTAAAAATTGAACTACATTCCATAAAATAAGCATTTTAAGGATAAATATTCAGAATATTCCGACATGCTGGGTGGAACTATAAATAAGAGATACTAGAAGAAACTGACAACTGTGGAAGATTTTTTTCCAACTTTTATTCTTTTGTTTCGCTTGTTGCCTTTTCAAAACCTCCTCAGCAGTAACTGGCTCTTTTTCTTCACTTTGTCTCCCAACAAAACCTCATTTACAACTCGTATTTATTCAATGACATTCTTCTTTTCTCCAAGTTAATTTCAACAAGACTTGTAATGTTTTTATGATTTTGCTCTTTTTTAAGTTGTGGAGCTTAGTTCTTGTTTTTTTGTTTAAAAAAATGCAAGGAAGAAAATGTGAGGCTTGACAAAAACAAGCATTATGGTGCAATGTTGTGCATTTTGTCTGCACCCAGAGTCTAGAGCTTTCGGCAACTACCACAATTTTAGCTCAATATCAGTAAAATTGACTGAATTACAGCTATTTTTGTACTTGCTGGGATTGATTAGTTATGGTGGCCATCTTGAATCAAATTAACTTCATCAGTTGTAGATATATATCCAATTACTATTTTCTGAGAGTTTGATTAAAATCTGTCCAGTGGTCTATGAGATGTTTTGCTAACAGACAAACAAGGTTGACTCAAATTCAACCTTTATTTAGGCAGGTTAATCTCATTGAGCCTCGAGGACTCATTTACAAGAGAATAATTAGTGTAAATAATTAGTGTATTTTAAACAAATGTAAGAGATAACCACTTAGATGTGTTTTGGATGACTCTCAGCCACTATTACACCAAGCTTTAACTTTTATTTATTTATTTATTTATTTATTTATTTATTTATTTATTTATTTATTTAATGTTGGTCTTCTGTGGTTAATTAGCTGTGGCAGCCATTTTGATTAGAGCTGACTCCAGAAATTAATGAATTGGAAATGTGCATCCAATATTTACTTTCTGAAACTTTTATTATATATGTCCAAGATATTTTGCTAACAGACAAACACACACATTATTGCCTGTCTTTCTCCTGTCACTTTTTGTCAGCTTTTGATGAGACATTTTAATCAGTTCATGGATTAAAGCACAGAACAGTGATAAGATGGAACACCACTTTCATAATTTTGATTCACTGATTTAATATTTTAAGGAACTGCTTGGGAGAATTTTAGGTGTGCCATTATTAGAAACATGTTAATTAACACGTTTTTTTGAGCAGTTAGATATGATTACCATGTGTGTAGTGGATTCAAATTTGAATAAATTATCAGTTTAGAGTTTATTCAGTGTTGTGACAGATGGACGGAAAAAAATGATAATAATGATAATTGCCTTAAGTTATGATTCAAATGTTGGATAAGGTTTTTTTCTGCATCACTGCAGCTTTTGTTTCCAGCTCTGCAGGTCGACTCACCTCTTCAGCATCTGTCATGCTGCTTTTGAATCACTGTCAGTTTACAGGTGCATCTAGCATCTGCCAAGCACCAAAACTATGAAATTCACTCCGTTTTTTTTTTTTTTTTTTTTTTTTTTTTTTTTTTTTTTTTTTTTTTTGTGACTGAAAATTCAAGGTAAATTTATACTGGGGTCCAAAACACAACTTTAAATGAAGGTTGATTTTACTCAGCTAGAAGAGTTTACTTCCAGCTCTTGTTTAATTAGATGATAAAATGCAACTCAAAAATCCCTACAGTAGTATTAAAGCAGTTCATTACAGCATGACAGGGTTGAGCAGGTCAAAGGTCAATGCTTTTTATACTTTGGCTCAATGGCTCTTAATGTTAGTTTCAAAGGATTTAGACGTCCAATGGATCTGGAGTGGGAAAATAGATTTAAGCATGCTTGAAGTGTAATATTCCTTCTGGGCTCCTTTCAGCAGGCGTTATGTTGCCCTCCGTTTACCCCAGAGGTCTGAGCTCGGATCTTGGTATGAAATCCATCACAACTTTCCAGTGTTCCAGTTGCTTCTCTGAAAACCGATTTGCTAATGAATGTTATAAATGACCTGGCTAACTATTTAACAATACAAGCTTGTAAAAATGGATTTTTCCCTGCATTTTCTGTAATTCAAACAAAAAGCTGTTGGTGCTTTGAACAGTTGGACAGGACTGCGTGTGTGACTGGATTACTTGTGAGTCAGCTGTATGGGATCTTTCAGGTTTGAACTGGGTCAGGTATAGAGGACAGAGTCAGGATAGAGAGGAGTAAAGGAAGCCATCTTTGAGAAGAGAACTCATCCATTGTTAAACAGTGGAGGAGGCCTCCATGTTCAACTGCCCCCCTCTTACAGTGCTGTTGTTGCTAGTATCATACAGCCCCCTGTGAATAGCAAGTGGCCATGGCTCTAACGATCAGTCGTTAGGCTGAAGTTTTATTCAGAAGCAGAATCAGAATGAACTTTATTAACATTGTACTGAAATACAGTGAGATTATGTTCATGCAGTATTCCGAAAGATGGGCGGAGTGCACATTTCTGCTGCTCCCAAGAGTGTGACCCCTTATTCTTTTAGATAATAAAAGGGGCAAAGGCCATGAGGATAGGATAGTGATATTACAAAAAAGATCTCTTCACACCTTGTCCTTATCAGGACACGATTTAAGACATAAAAAAAAAAAACTAGCAGCAAGCACATTTATAAACACATCCCATATGCATTTGACGACAAGACGGTGAGATTTGTCCATGAAACGCTTCCAGATAGTCCATTTGAGATGTTGGTGTGAGTCGGTACAGCTCTGCTAAGCCTTCACCGAAGTTCTCGGGGGGGGGTTACAATAATTTTAATCCAGAATGACCTGATATGTGAGCATTCCACTGGTCTGTGCTTTTCAGCTCCCTCCAAGGTCGTCACCAACATGCTGGCGAGTCCCAGAAGCTACAAGTCGTCTGCGATTCTCACAAATCGCTTCCATCTTGCGGTTTAGCTCGTAAATCAGCTGATTTCGAGTGCACGTAGCACGAACCAAACCTTCAGACAGGATCGGCAGCTTTGCAATGGCCGAAACTGCCGCCGCTGTCTTCTTTCATAGGCGATAACATAGGTATTCGCCGATGCCAGAAAGCAAAGACACTGCCATCATGATTCCAATATCTTCGGCATCCTCCTGAGACAATGCAGAAAGGCCCATCGGATCCATGACGTAGTCTGCCACGTGCATCTCAGCGGGGCATGAGGGCTCTTCAGCACCCTGTCGCTTTGTTGAAAAAAATGTATTGATTGAGTTGAAAGACCGGCTGACCAGATCCATGACAGTTTAGGAAGATGTGTTAATAGGAGCTCTGATAGACAAAAGAGCAAAATAGCAGGAGG
>JAVCKU010000071.1:5690436-5703403 GCA_032273985.1 Hypsolebias coamazonicus
AACCCAAAGCAAATTCTAATAAAGTTTTATTTATACATCAAGTGGAGCATTGAGGCCAGCCATAATGCTCTGCTTGTGAAAGTAAATCTGCTAGGTATCACCTCCACACTCACACAATAATTCTGAGTGCCATCAATGCCGAACAGGAGAAAGGGGAAAAAAAAAGAAGCTCCTCAACTTCCTTCCTTATGGGAGCGGGGTAAAAAAGTGTGTGTGTGTGCTGGGTGAGTGGGGTCCTTCATGATGCAGGTGCTCTCTTCCTGCATCTGGAGGTGTAGATGTCTGTGATGGTGGGGTGGCTGACATAATACATGGTCAGTGTGACATTTTTGTTCAGTGACTTCTCTGGAATTTTCCCTATGTCTCTGAACCATACAAGTGCAACACTGCTGTTAATGAAAGTGTAGTCTTGACCCATATTCAATGAAAATTACAGGTAGATATCATTTTTTTTTTTTTTTCTGTTAAAAAAAGTTACTCACCAAGTACTTAAGCAATTATAACAAAAGTGTTTGATGTTTTCCGGTCTGGTTTTAGAGTCAACCACAGCACTATAGCCTTTGTCAGAGTTATTATTGTTCTTAAGATCAGATTAATTCAATTTATTTTATTTATAAAGCACCAATTCACAACAAAAGTCATCTCACAACACAGCACAAAAACGCTCACATACGTTATAAAATGCCAATAATTAAAAGTTATCTATCTGTAGAAACAATAAGATTGTGTCAAATCTCTACTTAGTCACAGTCTCCCATAGGGATGCACCGGTCCAAATTTTTTTAACTTTCGATCCGATCCCGATACCTTAATCTAGATCTCTGCCAACACCAATACCGTTCAGATATCATCATCATTACTGATTTTATATGAGGCTATAATAATTTCCTATCAAGTAAAATGTGTACAAATATATGCATGCATGTCCAAAAAGGTAACCTGAAGTAAGTTTTATTAATGTTGGATAAGTTTCAAAGTTAGAACTGAATTCTGCTAACACAGACAAAAAAAACAAACATTTTCTTTTAAATCCTGGCTTTAAAGTGGATATTAAAGCGATTAATTTAAGTGATTGTTTGTTTAAAGTTTTTTTTTTAAATAAGGGGGAGATTTTTTCTTCTTTCTGCACTCTTTTCATTCAATGTTTTCTTTTTGATGAATTTGTTTTGTTTATTTTCTCTCTTTTAAATGAATGAATAAATGAATTAAATAAAATAGAATATTAAATGGCTTTAAACACAAGTTCATGGTATAAACCAACACAGGCATGTTCCTGTTTTTAGTATTTTACATCACTTTATAATGTAGCTGCTTTTGTTTTGGGTTTTTTTCTTTATATATATAATTTTCTTGTAATTTTCACTCTTTATGATTGTCTACTGTTGTACTGCTAAATTTCTCCTGGAGGGTAAACTATATCTTGGCTGCAAGTATCAAGCTGTGAAATCCTTCATTTTCTACAGCTGATAGCTGTTGGTCATTAATTATAATGAAGTTTAGCAACTTCTCTGTGAACATTTGAGCTCCGTGGCTTCAGCGGTGTGTTTTTCTTGTTCAATCCGGAGCGGGCAGCCTGATTTCGTTCAGCTGCTCTCAGCCTGTCCCTCTTCCGAGCCGGGCAGACAGAGCAGGTCAGATTGGACACGGCTGGCCGGGGTCAGGCCGTCTCTTTCGGTTCAGCGAGACGAGCAGACTGCTGAAGCCCCGGAGCTCGAATGTCCAACATAAAACTAACTTGACAGCGGTTTAATGTGGCGCTATGGCTCTGCAGACATTGAACGTTGCTGTCTTGCGGTAAGTGTAAAATACTTCCACACAGCGGACAAGTTACGATGAAAAGTTGGCTAGCTGTTAGCCACAGCACTACTGCACGCTGTAGCTGGCTACAAACTATGAACTGGATTTCCTGAATGTGAGGCGGGTCTTATTACGGTACTCTGGGCTCATGAGACACACCTCCGTTCAGGAAATCCATTCCATAGTTTGAAGCCAACGTGTGGAGAAGTTTCATCAGACACAGACATGCCTCATGGATCAGAAATATTGGCAGGTTGGATCGGAAATATCAGATACGTAAATGATGCTGGCATTGGAGGCCAATGCCGATACCAGATTGGATCGGCCCCATCCCTAGTCTAAATGTGGAACTGGCTATTGGTTATACATATAAATGACTCTCACACCTGTTCACTGTTTTATTCTGAGATGTAAACTGTGTGTATTAATTTTGCTGTGGTCATGACTTATGTGTGTGAACCTGCTTCTGTCTAGGTACAGAGTGCTAAACTGTCTTTAGTAATAAAGTAACATCCATCCACCCATCCATCCATTACCTTTCGCTTATTCCAGAGTTGGGTCGCCTGGGCAGCAGCCTGAGCTGCCCAAATACCTCTTCTAGTTCATTTGGAAGGATTCCAAGGCATTCTCAGGCCAGCCAAGAAACATTGGCACTCCAGCGTATCCTGGGTCTTTCCTGGCATGTCCCCCCAGTTTTTTGGAAAAAACTTCCCCAGTGAGGCATCCAGGGGCATCATTAACAAATTCCCAACCAACCTCAACTGGCTCCTTTCAATATGGAGGAGCAGCGGCACTTAGTATCTCCCGAATAACTGAACTTCTCACGCTATCTCTAAAAAAAAGTCCAGCTTCCATTCAAAACTCCTTCTGACTGCTTGTATCTGTGATTTCATTTTTTTCAGTCACTACCCAGAGTTATTGACCCTGTGTGAGTTTAGGAATTAAGACAGATTGATAAGCAGAAAGCTTCTGCTTGCAGCTTAACTTCCTCTTCTCCACAATGGACCAACGCAGAGTATGCAACGCTGCACCAGTCTGTCCATCACACTTAACATACCTCTCTCACTCGTGAACAAATCTACAATAACTAAACTCCTCCCTTTGAGGCAACACCTTACAGCCAACCCAGAAGAACCACATCTACTGGTAAATAAAAGTAGGAATGGTTTATGTCAAAGATAAAGTATATTAGTCTAATTTGAATAGGAATATTTGTATTCCACTGGGTGAATTTATTAAGATAATGCAAGTAACTTAAGCAGAAAAGCATCTAAATAGTGCTCAAGATGCAGTTATTATCTGTGTCCGCTGTCTAGCATCTACCTAAATGCCTTTCAGTGCCTTTTCTTCTTTCCCCTTGAGTATACCTGGTTCTGTTGGAGCTAATTGATAGCCAGTACATTCTGTTAAGTCAGACCCGAGTGGCGTTTTTTAAATGAAGGTTAACATTGTTGGCCTGACAGTGAAATAAATGCTCACAGTAAAGTGATCTACAACTTGAGGCATAGAGTTAGGTGTAGCCACTGTATTTTACACATGCATTTGCTGTGAATTGAGATGAGTTTTATTTTTACATTGAAGTTGTCAGTGTAATTTAGCTGAAGAAACATTTATTCATTGATAAATGGGAAGACAAGCACACCCCCCAGCTGACTGAGAAAGACCAAGATAATTATGATGAAGCTTGATGAAGATTTCAAATGTTGACTCAGTATTTAATTTAATTTAATTTTTTATCTGAGATTGATGAGACAAACAGGCTACCTACCCATTTGCATTTAGCCAGCATAATTGGTTGCATTAATAGCTCGCACATTTACAAAGTAGTGTCGGCTATGAAGTGTTTGTCATAATCAACACGAGAATTTCGAAAAGGCAATTTTAACTTGCTTTTTGTTCTCGAATGACTGATCGACTTCAATGATCTGAGTGCTCTGTGGAGGAGTGGTAATAACAGGTTTTGAGTCAGGCAACAGTGTTTGCACAATGAGGTTGCAGAGCAGATACACACAGTTTGTTTCAGCATGTTTGTTAGTAGAATGTTGCAACACGGCCACGTTGATGTAAAACACAAAACAATTATCAGGCGGGATCAGGCTCCTGACGGTGCTAAGTGCTGGTTGTCACTGTGGCAAGGTGAGGTCAGAGGTCCCTTTTCACAGCAGAATGCTCACATGTCACCCCTCTGCTATTTAAACTGAGGCACTTTGCCCCATCCCCACTTCCCCCAGGTGCCCTCATATTTAATTCAGTAGCAGCCCAGGGAGCAGAAGCATCATGTACGGGCGACTTCTTGCCTCTATTGAACCAAGGGCAGGTCATTTTAGACTCTTTCTTAAAGGCATCTGTAATGACAGTGATTCTTCTGTTGACCAAAACATCATTAACCATGAGAACATTTTAAGCATCATTACGTTCTTTCTGAGTGGACTCAAGAGGAGGAGTTCAGGGGTCTTTGCTGGAATGGAGGAACCAGTCATGCATGAGTGAAGCTCCTGGCTTTTCATTTTAAGACCACTTTTTTGAGGAAGGAGAAGAGGAGGAGAAGGGAGATGCTTCCTTGTGGCTTGTTATGCGTCGCTCATATTTAGACATGCGCCATGAAAATATAGCCTCCATTCCCGCTATAGCCGATTCGTTTATTCAGTTATTCATGGCTTAAGGCTGAATAATGAAAGGTGGTGGAAAAAAAAAAAAACACCATCCCACTCTTCTCTGCCTCTCCTTCTTTCTTTTGACTGGGTTGCTTCTTGATTCTTAACTCCTATTGAGCTGGGGCACCGCCAGCATCGAGGAAATCAATGACGTTAGAAGAGAATTAATTGAAGAGGCATTGGATATTCAATAATGTTTATGAAATTTGAAAATGATTGGGCAATCGTCACTAATCAAATTGTCTGAAGAAGTATCAATACTACCGGTACATAAACGACTCAGATGTGCGCAGTTCTTCCTCATATGGGCGTCATCACGTATTTCATCCTACATTTTTCAGACGTACAGTGTTTTTTTTTTTTTTTTTTTGGTGAGAGGCTCAGAATCTTGACAGTGATCCGCACCATGAAAGAGCTGAGTGCGATGCTGCACATAAATACAGAAGTAGGTCTTTTGACGACTGCGGCGCAGCAGAGGCTTGCACAGCACGCTGGCTGCGATTGCCTCCACTCTGTTCTGGCCTTTTATGTGGCTGTGAGAGATGGAGGTGTTTGAAGAGAGGGATAAGGCTGGTGTTTGTGAGACTGTCAGCCAGCCCTTCATTCACTAGCTGCAGTCGTTTGAAGACGAGAAATTCAACCCTCAGACATGTCGTGCAAAAACGAGCTGTAATCATTAATTACATATAACGCAGAGGGAGATGACTTTACTAGCATCGTGTAGGATGTAAGTACATAATTATATAACTAAATTCAGCATAATGTGCACATACACCATATGGATGTAGTTGGGTGACGTTTATCTTCTGTTTGAGCATATAACGTTATCAGTTTATCACACAGGAGACAAATATACTTTGATTAAACAGCATTAATCCAGATTGTATGATCATTCTTTTGTATAATCAAAAGCCTTTATTTTTCTCTCTGTTCTCCATCAGCTTGTCAGTTAGTGTCCAGCAGGGGGCAGAAAATCAAACAGACAAAACACAATCCTGTGGAAGCTGTTATCTGTGTGTGTTGCTCCGAGAGAGCTGATAAAAGCACACACACTGATTGGGTTTTACAGCAACCACAGTTTCACAATGCTCTTTCATTACCCAGGGGACAGAATGTCTGGTTGTGTCTGTGTTCTTACAGGGGGCTTACAGCGCCGGTGTGCGTGTGCATGTGTTTGTACGTGTGCGTCAGTATCATATGTGATGCATCTCAACCAAACCCATTGATTGAAGTCTGTTTTTATGTGAAATCAAAGATTTCTAAACTAGGCTCCACTCTTGTCTCTCGCCCCACTACAGCATGTAAAATGTCCATCTGCTGTGAGTGAAGTTCCTCATACAGTGGCACCACAGACATCTGCTTTTTGGGGTTAAAATGTCAATTTCAAATGTCCTTTTATCCATGTGACCTTTCAAGTACTTGGAAATATTCAAAGAAAAAAGGTGTACTATATCATAAATGGCAAAAACAGTTACCTTTGATCTGACCATTTAATTGAAAGGTCTTTAGAAACGAAGAGGTTCTAGAATGACTCAAGGTCTGTGGTTTCTACCAAAGGGCTCTTTGTTTTGTCTTTTCAGTACCTAACAATAAATTTAATGTTTTATAACATTAGTAAATTAGCAAAAAAACAAAAACAAAAAAAAGTTGAAATTAGCAAGCAGTAGCTGAACAGTAGCTGAAATGGCAGAAAGAAGCTTAGATTACCAGAAGGAAGTGGAGAGAGCACAATTGCCCACTTAGGCTGAAAGAAGCAGAAATGAGTGCAAACAAATTGGAAATTAGCTGAAAAAAGCAGAAATTTGCAACAAAAACAAAACAATAATAATAAAAAACCCAGCTGAATACAGTAGTAGTTAAAAAAAAGTGGAATTGGCTGAAAAATGCTAAAATTGATATAAAAAAGAGCTAAATTGTAGCTGAAATAACTGAAATGTACATAACAGTATGACATAAAACATACATTACACCAGAAAACATTCAATTGATTTTGTATTCTAATCTTATAATGGATTGTACTAATGTGTTGACAGTGAGAGGTTCCTATGTTCAACTGTATTACTGGGAATTATTTTCAGTTTTATATCTATTTCTATATTATTCAGCCTCTATATTGATCAAGTTTCTGCTTGTCCTTTTACACCCCTTTCTCATCTTCCATCTTTAGCAGTTCTGCCTCAGTAGAGCTAGCTCATAGAATTATTTGCTAATTGTCAGCTAAACTCAGTATTGATTGTGTGTTGCCTGGCAGCAATGTGTAATAAGTATAGGGTTTATGGCTGGCTGCAAACAGGATTCTCCAATCGGGTCCTCAAAAACTGTGTATTATAAAGACAAAGCAAGCTGCATGGGTGGAATATGATCACACACATAGCTTACACACAATACACACACTAACGTTTCACAGTTTTGTCTCTGCTGCAGAATCTTTGCCCTGGAGAGTTGTGGGATCACTGTGCAGTGCTGCTGTTGAGCCACTGTCTTGTCCTTGCTATGTAGGTCATTGGTGCCCTCCAACGATATCGTATCCCATCTGCAGTGCAGTCAATACTGATGTCAGAACTCTAAATAGCTTAGGATTAGAAGTCGCTTCATTAGTCATGTTTCTTTGCCTAAATAATTAACAGAGCATCTTTCGTCTATACAGAGATGTATTTTTGTAGTACTGACACAGTTTGAAACTATACTTTTCTTCTGATTTTTTTTTGCCTGAGTGGGGAAAAGAGGCATAAACTAGGGAGGAGAAATGGAAAGGTTTCAAAAAAAGCGAAGTCATGGTTTAGACACAGTGTTCTGCACAGATCCCAAGCATGGCAGCCAGTGGTGTGTTTCAGATTGTTTTCCATTTGCATGATAGTTTGAGCATGGATTGGCTCACAGAGACACACACAAGCACACACCAGGTTTATTACATACAGACTAATGATTCCAACAGGCCAGATTACCTGGATTTTAGACTGTGCCCTGAAATGAATTAAATTCCCCTCATTAGCATGGAGCTTACATAAGCCTGGTGTACAGGTATATTCAGCTGCACCGAGGCTGTAAGCCGATTACAGATGGAACTAAGACAATTACTCCTCTGCGCTGCAATTGAAAATAATTGGATTTTAGAGTAAACAACTGGACTGTGATATGGATACCCTTATGATGTGCAGCTCCTTAAGAGGAGGTACAATTAGGCCTGTCGCGATAAACAATGAATCAATTAATCGCACGGTAATTGAAAATTATCAACGTCGTTTTCATATATCAACTTTGTTGTTTCTTTGTCTCTCCCTTTCTGCTGAAGACATCGAATGAAAAAAGGCTTTTTATTTTTTTATATATTTATTATTATTATTATTATTATTAGTTTATTAAAAGGCTTTTTTTAAAGCTTTGTTTGAAAAATGCAATGCTAAAGAGCTGAAACCACACTGAGCGTCTGCCATTGTGAGAACCAAATAAAGGAATGAGTCCATGTCACGTCAAAAGGCCTCCCTCCCATTTTTCTTAAAGAGAAACGCTGCTCGCTCCCTCACTATCCATCATTCGGTTCAAACAGTCTTATACTGCCATCCGGTGGTTGAAAAAGGTATTACACACAAAGCAAATTAACCAACATTTCTTCTTAAATTTGACAATAATTACTAATTATTGTCAAATGTCAAACTATTATCGTTTATCGCAATCATTTCTGAGACAATTAATCGCCCAGCAAAATGTGTCATTGTGACACGCCTAGGTACAATAGCTTTGATGAATGTATAACAAATAAATCATTTAAATGCTTTAAGTGTTTACAATGGCACGGCATCTCAACACTCTGGAATCTGTTATTTTTCACAGAAATACCCACGTATGTAGAATCAGCTGGTTGTACATTAACTTGTTTTTATGCTCATCCATTTCTTACATTAAAATTTAACTTTTTTTTTTTTAGAAAATCAATGGAGAGTATATGAGTGCAATCTCAGCCATTCCCATGAAGTATGGAGTGATCAAGCTGTTATTAGTACTGTTGGTGAATTACTCTACGTGCTGGGAAACTGCTTTCCATACAGACTGACAGACACCAGAGGCAGTTTAAATTGTAATTTGTGTGTGCGTGTGTGTATTAGTGTGCGGTACTTAGGTGAGCCTAATGTAGCAGTGATTTGCTGAGCAGGCAGCAGCAGTGCTGCAATCTATTCCTTGTATTTAGATCTTATGTGCACCATTCAATCACACTTGAACTGACGCTTAGAGTATGAAGCACAGATTTGAGATGATAGTTGTGCTGGTGGTATGTGAATGTTCAGATCCACTAACTACCGTAAATGGAAACTTGCTTCTTTTAATTGCAAATTTATACAGCAGTTCTTGAAATGACCAAGCAACATTGTCCAGGTGTGAGACCACTGTAAGGGTCATTTCTATATTCTCAGTCTGCTCTCGAAGAGCTCAGATCTGTTAAATGATCAATAAAACCCTTTAAACTACAGTATTTCCTATCGTGTCTGTATTTGATTTGCGACCCACCTTAAGTCCAGCTTTTCTTACTAGGAAAATGGTCAAACTTAAACAGCTGATGGATGTCAGGAATAGTTCAAAGTCCTCCGTGAGGTTCTGATCCAACACCACTGGGTGATTCCTGGCATAGAAAATGTGTCACTTGTGATCTACAGTGGGGAACAAAGTGTCCTTAGGTGTGGGATTCTTCCTTTCAGGCAGTATTGATTGAAAGACAGATGATCTGAAGAGGCCATTAGGAGGATTGAGGAGGGAGGGCAAAGGCAAGGAAAGCCTGTGATGATCAGTGCTCTAATCATTATGCCACATGCAGCGCTGCCTTCAGCATTACCCTTACAGATGCAGATTTATACCCACAGCACAGTGGGAGTAAAGCAGAATTTACAGCTGTAGTGCGTGTGAGAAAGTCATGTTCTTTTGCGTTCATCTTGTTTGAACCTGCTTTCTTCTGCCATGTTGAGGGCGGGTTTTGCATTTATACTAATATGACTGCACGTATGGGTGGGGCTCTGTCACAGTGAATGCAAGAAGACACAATAAAGGCACACACATACACTAACATACTGCATTTTAATGACGAGTCTTGGTATCGTATTGGTGCAGGCATGTGGAATGGTGTGCGGGGAGGAAAGACGAGTACAGTAAGGGAGGCTATCTGCAGCTGTTACAAACACCTCCGTTCCTCCTCCTACTTGTCCTACAGCGTGGCGTGTATAGCACACTTGCACTTGGGGCTCGTCAGACCTAGCCAGATAAAAGCTGCTCAACTCCAGCCGAGAGCTTAATTAAAATGAGGCTGCCATCGCAGAGTGACACCTTTTACAAGCTCCTAACCGCTCAGTGTTCTCCGTTACTGCCAATCCAATTATAGAGCAAAACAATAAAATCGACACAGAGGGAGCCGCAGCAAACAGGCGGGCATAAAGAGAAGGACAGGGAAGCTGTTAAAGATTATATGGAGATTTTCTCTGTAGACTGCAGAACAAGATTGTTTAGAGGTTTCAGATTCGCAAAAGATGCTTAAGTGAGCATGCCACAGTGAATAAAAACACAGCGTTTTAGTGCGTGTTTGAGAAAGAGCTCCTCTGAAAGTCAGCATGAACACAGTTTAGATGCATCCTGGGGTTTTTGTTTCCCTCTAGAAGGACGTGGCCTCTGTGACTTTAGCTCCGAACACACGCCAAGTTTCTGGAGAACACGCATACAGCATGGCTGTTGTCACGTTTCACATTTAAACAGCACAGGCAGCACTTCTTTTTTTTTCTATCCAGACCCAACAGCTTCACATTTGGATTGACACATTGTGTCACAGCTGGACTTGCTACATCTGTTAAACTTTACACATGTGAGAATTGTGCGGGGTCAAACTTATGAGGTACAACACTCCAGGTGGGAGGATGCAATAGGTGGGGTTGGGTCCAAAATAGTTACATTGGAGAAAAGTGTGCAAATAACAGCAGAAGAAAAAAAAATGTATGTTGGTTGTGAGAAAAAAAAAAAAGAAGCTTTTTTTAAAAACAGATTCAGATGTTTAATAAATGCAGTTAGTCACAGCATGGGACATGGAAATCCCATTTTTAATATTCAGAAATACAGCTTGCGATTTAGCTTTCAAAATATACATTTGTCATAGTTCAACCTATAGTCCGACTTAACCTTCCATACATGTTTAGATAGGATTGCTGTAGGATACAAGATGACCCAGGTGACATTCACCTATCGGTATGAGAGTGCTGCTTCCTCTCTGCGCCCTCTTCCCGACACAGGAAGCAGACCCACCAGCTCCATCACAATGCCCCTGTGCTCTGTCTGTGTTGGAACTGGCACGAAATCAATCCCACCCTCATCTGCAGGACACTATTCCTCACCTCATTTTGCTCCTCCTTCATGTGTTGCTCCCCCTTCTGGCTGTAAAGTGTCTGTTCTGGACTGAGCACAAGTGTGGGGACAGCACTGTGCCTTATCAGAGGATGCACAAGGACCCATGGGCACTTTGTTCATCAGCCAGCACCGGTTTCAGCACAATGTCCACATTGGGCAAGTCCCCCATGAATAAGACAACTAGAGTCACCACCAACATCATTTTGGGGGCAAATTTCACCTTTAATTGTAGCATTGGTTAATTATGGAATCCTGCGAGTGGAAATAGATACAAAGGATACAGAACTTGATTATTTATTATGCAAATGCGTTCTATTTTAGACACAATTAAGTGATTAGGAAGCTGTCACTCGCTGCTCTCTTTCTTCTTGTCCTTACTTGTCTTTTTCTTTGCTTTTCACCATATTACTGTAATGAAGCCATTACTTCTTCAAGTGAATTTTAATGAGTTTTTAAATAACATTTTAATGAGCTATACATTACCATAAAACATGGATTAGTGAGTTACTGTGTGTGTGTGGGAACGTGAATGTACTCTTTGGAAATGTTGAAAGTGTTACAGAAGAGAGGTTCATTAAGAGTTAATTGTATTGTTTCTCAGGAGCAACGCCACACAATTTCCCTGGCCGGCAAAATGGCTCACTGTGGTCTTACTGTCATTACTGTGCTGCTCTGGGGCTTGTTAGGCCACATTAAGGGTGCTGTTTGAAAAATGAGCTTTGAACGAGGCTGCTCTTTAAATAAAGATGTTTGCTTAGCCCTATCTACTCAATCACAGCATGAAGCGCAGTATGAACTATGAGTGTGATGGAATGCGTTCTGTTCATTTGCATTCAGCTCCATCAGTTCAGCACCTTTGTACTCCTCACCATCTCCTCAGTTTGACCTTGATCAGGCATCCTCTTACCATCCATTGTTGTGTGTCTTACGTCTTCCCTCGATTTTTGCTCACCATTCTTACCAGAGCACACAAGCCCTGTCTCTTTTCTTCCCTTCAAGGCACTATTAAAGATGCACAATTCATTTGGTATCACCACCTGTGACACCCCCCCCCCACACACACACACTACTTATACACCCACCATAATATCACTGCCAGCCATGTGGTTCCCTTTACCCTCACTATTTTCAATTTTTTTGCTCTATCTGATCTGTGAAAGTGACAGTGTTATTTACAATCCCTTAGCTTGGGATTTGCAGATACAGAGAATAGTGGTTGAGATGGTATCAGCCCTGACCCTGGTCGGTGGAGAATGGCTGGGTGTGCATGTGCACGGCTTCGTCGGCTGAACCTCATCTGCAGTAAGTGCAGCAAGAGCACTGACAAGTGAATGGAAGTGAATGAAGGGAAGGCCAGGCACAATAATGTGGGTTGGAATGAAATGATTATTAAAAAAAAAAAGGAGAAATAAATGTCAGGATATGACCTGATGATGATGATGATGAAAACAAGGCTGACATACAGTAGAGATATGGTTACACATTTTGCTAATGATGAGTGGGAGTCGCTCTTCAGCTCTCAGTGGAGGTGTAGCCTTGGGCACTGCCAGACAACCATATTTTTGCAGCTGCTTCTCTGGTCTGACCTGCAACCCCCCTGTGGAGGAATATAGGGGATATGTGTGAAGCTGATGCTTGCCTGCCAGCTGTGAGGCTAATTTCTGCATCTGGATGAGGGGCAAAGGTTAGCTCTGGCCTGTGGGAGGGCAAATGATTCAGTCATAGGAAGCAGAAAAGGTTGTATCCAGACAAATGGGGCATATCCCCTGTCATGGTTGTATATATAGTGCAGTATTACCCTTCTCCTGCCTTCAGCGTCAGCAATAATCCAGAACATCAACGACAACACGTAGAGTAGATTTAGTATGTTTTGTCAAGTGACATATATATTGTCTCTCTTCTCGAAGGGTGTAATTGAAAATAGAGGCATGATAATCACACTCTGCCAGATAAGTGCAAAGAACACTTGAATAAAAAGCTAGTATAGCTTGGAGCAACATCTGTAAAGCCCTTTTAGTTTGCATGTGTACGGTTTAGTTTCTAACCAGAGTGTGCGTAGAAGGTGGTGGGTTTTGGTGCCGGGGTGTGGCCCCAGGCTTCTAGCTGTTGTGATCTCTCTTTGTGTTTCTTGCCCTCTGACC
>JAVCKU010000071.1:5723041-5741638 GCA_032273985.1 Hypsolebias coamazonicus
AAGCAGTCTGTTATTTTCTTTGCCTGTAAATATGCATGCAAAACATTATTTAACCCACTGTCTTCATATATGAAAGGTCAGGCAGTTTTGACTCTGAGCCTTAAATATGATGACTTTCATGTGTGCTGTGCAAATGATGCAAGAGATGCGTCATTGATGTATTCTTTGCAAATATTGTCAAAATGGGGCAACATGGCCCTCACAGACAAGGTTAGAATAAACAAAGATATATTTTAGGACATGCAGCTAAATGATGTATATTGATGTATTTTCAGCTCTATATGTGCACATAAAAGACAAACCCATTGTTATGGTAGTTGACAAACCTATAGCTTGTAGACTTCTATTTTTAAATAATATTTAAAACATTTTGTTCATATCGGTGCTGTATATTAAACGTGATAATATGAGTACAGAGAAATGCATGATCAAGTTTCTAAATACAAGGTAAACCTTTATTAAATCATACCCTGTAGGCCTGTTTATTTATCTTAAGGTAAAATAAATATAAATGTTGAAAAGTACCATTAGGCTGCATTGAAGTAGACTTGTGAAACTGGTTAGGGGTTTTGAAACCATGACATTTAAGTCAGCAAATATCTTGAGACCAGAAACCAAACCTTTTTTTTTTTTTTTTAATCAAAGAAAACACACAGTGTCTTTTGTAGTTCTTTATTATGCCGTTACTCAGGCAGATTAGTCAGCATTTCCTTGCTTTTTGTCTTGTAAAATGTATTTTGAGCTTATTTATTCATTGCAAGATACCTACCTAACCTGCTGTTAAAGAACAGTAAAGACAACACACCAGAATAACGTCATTATGTTCTTCCGGCTCCTTTTTTTCTTTCTTAGTTAATCATGTCTGCCAAGTTTTTGTAGAAATCCTTCTCTTTGGCCCTAAGGCGAGTCTGTGACAAGTGGACTGACTATTGATAGAATGTGGAACACTTACTGAGAAAACAGAGTGTGATAGATTTTCAGGCCTCTCCACTTTTTGATGGAGAGGTGTTAGCTTGAGGTGTGATCATCACAGAAACAGTCTCTCACTCTCTTTCTATAACTCCTCTTCGATCAGAAGTTGTATCAAACCACTTCAGATCTTGACTTTTATATGCGATGTACTCTCATGCAGAGTAAAGCCTACATATGGAAAGTCAGACACAATTAACCCTTTGTGTTTGGACCTGCCTCTGGTGCAGTGCTGGACGTGTTCAAGGCATGGGTGTGACTTTGTGTTGTCTGAAACTCAAAAGTCGTTGTGATTGAGGCTCTTCATTGTGTGAATGCCACCGTGATTGTCATTCATTCAACTTTAGCCTCACCTGGATGAATGGCCAACCTGGGTACTGTTCTTTGTTCAGAGCAAAAACCAGATAGAATGTTGCATGGAAACACTATTGGTTTTGATATGACAGTGTGAATTATTGCTCGTCTTTGCCTGAAGTTCTTCAGCCCTGATAGCTTCTAGCCTTGCAACAACCCAGATGTCTGTTCTTACCGTGTACTGTTCTAATCTTCTAACACTGTTACTTTGGGCCTTTGACTTCAGCTCCACCCCAATTTGTCATCCGCCCAAGGGATCAAATAGTATCTCAAGGCCGCATTGCCACCTTCCCATGTGAGGCCAAAGGAAATCCTCAGCCGGCTGTTTTCTGGCAAAAAGAGGGAAATCAGGTAAGATCTAACACTTTAACAAAACCCTGGCTTAGATTTTTTTTTAACTTCTTTTTCTCTATGTTTCACTACTTCCATCCATCCATCCATTATATTTAACAGCTTCTTCCTTTTTGGGTCACGGGGACATGTCCAGCTATCACTGTGCAAGAGGCAGGGAACACACTGGACAGGTCTCAAGTCCATCACAGGGACACACAGAGACAAATGAGCCAAGCAACCATTCACTCTCTCACTCACACCTAGCGACAATTTACAGTTACCAATCAACCCAACATGCATGTCTTTGGTCTGTGGGAAGAAACCGGAGTACCTGGAGAAAACCCACGCATGCATGGAGAGAACATGCAAACACCACCCGGCCCTCGGCCAGGATTTGAACCCGGGTGACCTGCTCTCTGAGGGGCATCAGTTCTACCAACTGTGCCACCGTGCTGCCCTTGTTTCCCTACTTATAAATGTGGATAGCTATTTTTGCAGGGATCTTTAAATTCCTAATGGGTGTACTTTTTTTACGCTCAGTGCTTTGTTTGGATTCCCCTGGCTATGTGCACAACAGTGTGCTTATTATTCTGCCCTGCTCACGCAGACGCACACAGCAGCTCAAACTGTACAATCTCTAATCGGTATCTTCACTAAAAACACATAGCTATACTGTTGTTCTCCAGAGCTGCCAAATGACAGTGAGCCTGGCAAAGTGTTAATCGTTTTTTGTGACCCTGAACTAATAAGAATTATTGTATCTTTCACGCCAAGAGATAACCTGATTCAAGTACCTGGAAGTGATCACAACAGTCAACAACGGGGCCAATTAGGAGCCTGTTGGGACTTGTAGATGAGCAAAATATATGACTCATCTCTGGATGAGGTTGGGGGACTCACACAAAGATGCATTCTTTGCCTAGAGGCCAACAACTATGAATCGTTTATTTTGTAAGCAGAAGTGCTAACAAGCTAACATGTTCACACAAACATTTGGCACAATAAGCACCCACCTATGGGTGACCTAAAACTCAGTGAGTCACTATAACTTCAAGTTTAAGGCTGGTGGATGTCACACTGTTATTAAAAATGAGGTGATGGATCTGAATACACCACAGACATTTCATACAAGCAGATGCACATTTCCACCTGAATGCTTTCTTTGATAAAGTGATAGATATATGAATATAACTTATCTTAGTAAATTGAAGGCAATTAATTGTTGTAATGACTGGACATACACATATTTTTCCCTCCTACTTAAAGACAATGAAGTGTGCATTTGTCAAGTGCTCAAGATGCATGAAAGCTAGTTTGAACCAACAGCATCATATGTTTGGTTGATGTAATTGGGTATACTTTTGTGGATGTTATTTTTGCTATTCTTGCTTTGGTAATCTTAGGACAAAAAATAAATTATGCTTAAAAAATAGATTACTCACATGGCTGGCAGACAAAAATGCTATTGCCAGTCTGCAAGAATTATATCTCATTCATAGAAAATACAAAACTGTTTTTTTATTTGAGCTGCTAAACACTAAAGCATTCATCTACAAATGAAACAAAACTGGTGCATTTGATCACTATTTGTTTCATAAAGTAAAGCAAAATTGTAGCATCTCACAGTTGTGAATAAAAATTCAATTATTTTCTGTCACAAATTATGAATAATAAATGTTACACATACATGACTGACAGCAAACGTGGTCCCAAAAAGAGAGCTGACATTATTTTTGGACATCAAAAAAATGAAAAAAAAAAATAATAATAATAATAAAATAAAATAAAAAACTAAATGGACACTTTTATTCCATGTAAAGTAAGTTCCCTTATACTAGTCATTTTTTTCTTGGTCATTAAGTTTCCTTGGAGCAAAATGTATTCTTTATTAAATAATTATCAGCTTAGTGCCATCAGTGGACAGTCCAGGTCTCAGTTCAGTTTTAAAATATGTCATAATCTTATTACAAAATGCCATCTTGAAAATCTTGTGTCAACAGCGATATGAGAAAATTCAAATCTGATTGATGAAGAACATTTTTCCCATTAGTGAAGTCCATGCTTCAATAGATTCAAGCTGTCCTACACAAAAAGGACATGAAACAAAGTCATAAGTGTTTTTTTGTGACTTACTGTACTTTATTTGATATTCTATACAATATCTGAAAAACATGACCATTGCACAATCAAATTTTCTTTTGTTTTTTAATTATCTTGTCTTCGAAAAAAAGTACGTTGCCGTTTAAGAAAAAGATGGGGTAAACAAACACAAATAAAATCATTCAAGACTGTGGTGGAGTTCAAACTGAAAGAAAGGAAGGTACAACGCCATCAAAGCCAAGCTTTCTTTTTGACACTTCAAGGAATAGCATTAAAAGTCTATACATGTTTTTTTTTTGTTTGTTTGTTTTGTTTTGAGGTTGGTTAGCCAAGTGATGGATGTCATTTCTCATGCTGTAGCAGTTTAACATTTTAATCATTTCAGTGTGCCAGTTTGATTTAGCGTGTACATAAATAGGTTATTTAGTCATTTTCCCATGTTTGGCTGGGTACATGCTCACACTAATTGGCTGTTTGTTCCTCTTTCTTCAGAATTTGCTCTTTCCCAATCAACCCCAACAGCCCAACAGTCGCTTTTCAGTGTCGCCCAGCGGAGAGCTCACCATCTCATCTGTGCAGCGATCAGATGCTGGTTACTACATCTGCCAGGCCCTGACCGTTGCAGGCAGCATTCTTGCTAAGGCTCAGCTGGAGGTTACAGATGGTGAGAGAAAACTAAAGTGTGACTATTTCCATCTCTGCACGCAGCTGCACACTAGCACATGCCATGTCAACACTGTAAACACGATGAAGCTGGAGGCTCATCACCAACCAGATGATGCATGCTTGAATTAAGGGCATTTTATTTAAATGGCTCGCCTGCCTTGTTCAATTTTAATTGGGATTCAGCCATAAACGCCTTTGAAAGGATACAGTGCACGTACAAATATGTTGGTGTTGTCTTCACAAACAATTTCACCATTTATGAATTAGCAGTGCACCATTGACTTCCAATTTCAGTATTTTGCTTGACTCCATTTTTTTTCTTATTTAATCTGGGGAAATTTAATTAAAACTTTCCTATTTTCCCTTCAGTAGGAAAATAATGCATTGTCCTTGAGTTCCTTCAAGTTTAATGATCAGCATTTGGACGAGGCACAAAAATGTGCATGAGGGAAGGAGGAAGGGACAGAAAGACAGGGAGATTAATTGAATGAGTGACAACAGCCTTTAACGGAATGAATAATGTGCTTGCTTAGTATGGAAGCATCTAATCTGCTCAGCTGCTACGATGGCGAGATAGACAGTTATCCATATGTCTGCTGAAATACCTGCAAGCAGGAAAATTAAAAACACCACAGGAAGACTTTTTCCACTTGTTTTATGTCCTTCACAGAGCTGATACAACGAAGCATGATTCAGTACGAGATCACTCTCAAAGAATCATACAGTATATCTGAAGAATGTAAATATTCAGTCAAGATATGAGCATTATTAAGCATTTCAAAAAGTTATTGCTTTATCTAAATCATTTTTATGTTAGTGTTTTCAAAAAATTGCAGATGGAAATCAGGCATTCTTTTTTTTTTTCTTCAAATGTATGTACTGAAAGGAATGTCAACAAAAAAAGGGTGTTGGCAGGTTCTTTGACTGAATGAGTGAAAGGAGGACAGAACAAGGGAGGGGTCAGGGAAAGGTCACGGCCACACCTGCTGCAGTCTTCATGTGATTTACTGCCCTGAGTCCTGCCATCAGTCTGTGGAGTTCAAGGATATCTGTAATGAAAAATTCCTGATCCAGAGACCCAAGGCCAAGTTGAGCTGTGCCTCCTCCTTGTGTCACTCCTACGTGACATCAGCATGTGCATCTGATGCATCAAATCTTCCGTTGAAGCTTTGCACGCTGCTTGTGCATTTGCTACTGGTTATATAGGATTCTGTTCGGAATCGTGTTTTGCGTTGGAGTCACAAAACTTGAACATTGATGTTCATTGTAATTTATATGAGACTTTTTTTTTTTATTAGATGACATGATGTAAGTTTAGATCGTGAAAGAAAAAAATCAACAATTCCTATATCTTTTTGGACGATGTATTTGCCATAATGTAGTCAGGAGCTGGCTGGTCAAAGGTGCCTCACATTTGGTTTGCCTTCCTGCTTTTTCATTTTAATTCTCACCTTTGAGCAGATGAAAAACAATTAACATTAAGTCCTACATTTGGCTTGTGGCGAATAATCAATTTTATATTTGCACTTATTTTCCACCTGCATCGAAGCTGACCCCAAGCAAGGGGGACATCGCACCTTAAAAGTAAATTACCTTGAGTGTCTTCTTTTTGTCAGATGTAACTATGAAAGAGGAAAAAAAAAAAAATGGTTGGAAACAAGGGCGTGATAATGTGTTGAAAGGTTACTGAGGTAGACTTGGTAATTAGCCCCTGCAGGTCTGACATCATTAATCCATACTTTCTAATTAATGTAGGTTCTGTGATGCCACGGGGACTCCACATTATTCAACTCTAAATTATAAACTGTCTATGCGCTCTGGCGCTAAATCTTTTGGAGATCACCTCTATCTTATCCACTAATTCATAAAAGTAACCCAAAGGCTTTTTTTTTTTTTTGTTGCACATTACAGCAAATGAAACTGCTCATATGAATAGAACAGATCATAGCATTAACTTCTACCTAAATTAAAAATGGGACATTTGCTGTGAAGACTAAAAAAAAGGTAGTGGTCAATATTTAAGAATCATCTTTTAATTTAGCCCTGTGCACATAATGAAGTATTTATGCAAACCACATTGACTCAGCCAGCAAGTGTCTCACCGCCCAAGAACACCACAGAATCTTGGGTAATGTATAAAAATAAAGCTACCCGAGCAGTAACAGGAAACTGTTACCAATCCTCTGCCACATCAATGAAACTAGAAAACACTGCTCAGCTTTTTTTCCATCATTCTTAGAAATATAGGATAAGCTCATTGTTCTGTGGCACAGTTTAATGACATGGAAAAAAAAAAAGGCTGACCTTATGACAGGTACCACTGCCCACATCTGTCTCTGGGTGTTTTATGATTAATACTTAGACTCAATTTGTTTTACAATCTGATGCCCTATATGAGCACCATTACCCCCCTGAAAGCAGATAGCATGCTCATAAATTTGTTTTTATGTTTAAGTGCTAACAGACAGACCGCCGCCCATTATTCGCCAAGGACCATCCAATCAGACACTTGGGGTGGACAGTGTGGCACTATTGAAGTGTCAAGCATCTGGAGACCCCATCCCTTCTATCAGCTGGCTGAAAGATGGAGTCAGTCTTCTGGGAAAGGATCCTCGAATGTCCTTGCAAGAACTGGGCAGCCTGCAGATCAGAAACATCAGGGTAACAAACTTTAGCCTCTATGCTTTACAACAATGCAAAATGTGTACCAGAAGTTTTATAAGTCCCAAAGTAAGCGTTTTGAATTAACATTTGTCTTGATTTCAGATGTTTTCAGAAATGTCTATTTGTTTTATTTCTCCAAAAAAATGATTAACGGCATGATAAAAGCTATAAAGAGATGAATTGTCTGCATTGATTTTTTTTTTTTTTTCCCAGAAGTGTTTGATAGCATCACTTAGTGGCATGGCAGCTCAAACTGGGCTCAGCTGTGGATGAATGAATGGACTCCAGCTGTTGGAGAGAATATATTCACTTACTGATACATACACACATGTGTACGCACATGCACATTTAGAGTAGATTGAATTTAAGAGGCTCACATCTTCGTTCCCCCACTCCGAGGCCTCAGTGGAATACCTATTATGTTTGACAAAGCTTCAGACCACTGACATGTTATTTAATAAATGGAAGGAAGGCGCAGGAGCAAATTTCAACAAACAACCAAAGTTCCTAAGAGAGATGGAGAGACAAGCCAGCTGTCGTCAGTCCAGGGGTTCTATCAGTTTGCTATAAATTAATTAGCCTGGCTTTGTTGTGGTCGGCAGGACAGTGGGGAAACAAGAAGCGAGGGAAAAGTGATGGAAGGGTGGTGAGTGGGAAATAGAATTCATTAGGAAATTAGCGTCAGCACTTTGAGGTACTCACAAATGACACAGAGTTCGTCCTGCACAGGGTTAGCATGTGGCTTCTTTCTATTTGATGTGTTCCAGCAATAGGATTATCTTAAGTGGGTGCATTACTAAAATAAATCTCGCAGTAAAAGTGTTAGTAAGCTCTGCATGTCTGCTTGTTTTTATTCAAACATCTGGGCATGTTCTGCTTTATACCAGCTTTCAGACTCAGGGATCTACACATGTGTGGCAACAAGCTCAAGTGGTGAAACATCATGGAGTGCTTTCTTAGAAGTCAAAGGTAGGTCAAGAACATTTTTTTTTATATTTTATGTACATGCAACTTGTTGACTGTGATGTTTCTCAAATATTTTTGCTATATCCTTCCTTTGAATTCTCACAGAATCAGGTGGAGCAGCAGTCGCAAAGAACTTCGATGAGAATGAGCTGCCAGGCCCACCATCCAAACCTCAAGTTACTGATGTTACCAAGAACAGTGTGTCCTTGTCCTGGCAGCCTGGACTGACTGGAGCATCACCAGTCTCTTCCTATGTCATCGAAGCGTTCAGGTTTGTGCACCATCACACCAAACCTTCGTTTTGTACCAGCACCAGTTGACCAGAACCATAAAAATGTAGTGTACCATGAGAATGGGACACTGGAAAACAGATTTTAAACACCTCTCTTTTCTGTTGCAGTCAATCAGTGAGCAACAGTTGGCAAACAGTAGCAGATCATATCAAAACCACCCAGTTCACCGTCAAAGGTCTTCGTCCCAACACCATCTACCTGTTCATGGTTCGAGCTGTCAGCAGCCAGGGCCTGAGCGATCCGAGCCCAATGTCTGAGCCCGTCAGAACACAAGGTACCTATCATGCATACTGATAGTATTAAAACCCTGAAGGTTCCTTTTCTCCTCTTTGCTCTGTGTAATTTATTTTTCTACGATGTGATAAGGTCACTGTTCCACTGCAAAGTGTGATACTTATCAGCTCCTTTCCACATTTTGCTGCAAATTAGTGTACCAAAGAACTGCAGAATATTCCAGAGGTCAAATTCTGAAGCTCAGCTCAGCTCATTAGGGCTACACTTATGCATTTATGTAAAATAAGCATGTTTACTTTTGGAAGGCGTAGCAGCATTAGTGCCTTCCGTGCAATGTTAATTTTCATAATAGGAGAAAATGACCATCTCTGGTTCCAGAGATTATGTGACTGCAGTGTTGAACAGACCACAATCTTCAGTGTGCAGTGATTTTAAAAGGCTCAAGCAAGAAAATAAATACAAATAAGAAACTTTTTTTTTTTTTTTTTTGGTTATGCTCAAACAAAAGTCAAAAGCATATTAAAGAGTTTTAGTAGTTTTCAGCTCACGGTCTTAAGATGTTATACTGTATATGAATGTTGATTGATAATGGCAAGCTTTGATGATGAACTGATTCTTAACTTGTTTTTTCCGTTTTGCTTTTTGGCTTATCTCTCCCTGTTAGTTTGGCTTATGATTTATGACTGTATTGGGTTCTCCACATGACCTTTTTAAAAATATAATCTTCTTCTAAGAATGTTTTCCTGTTTCCTTCAGTAAATAACTCAAACTGTGGCTCACATCTAGCACACACAGGATCTCATATACTGAAGTATTTTTATTTGTTTAACTGAAAACAGATGTGGGTGGGAAATGAACAGGGAAAATAGTGTCATAGTGTCGATTAATCTTCCATTCGATATTTCTGAGGGTCAAACATTCAGAGATCATGTGTCATGGGGGTGGTTCAGTTTTTCACAAGACAGTGAAGGCATCTTGCATGGCTATTTTTTAACTTCTTTCTTACTGTTTGTTGTCACAGTCCCTATTAACAATGGAAATAATATTTTGGTTTGGAAATAATGCTTTTTCTTTTTAAATGAAGTCAACTTTTTAAAACTGGATGCTCATTCTTGTCATTCACCTTCACATTTTTCTGAATCAAGGTTTCTTACTTGAACTTGTCCAACAAATTTCAGTCAGGTCATCTGGATGGTTTCTTTTGTTGTTTGTTTGTTTTGTTGTTGTGAGACATTTCATCCTTCATCCAAAGGACTTCATCAGTCCGAGGAGTCACAACAAACTCAGTCATGACCTGACTGAACTTTGTTTTTTTTTTTTTTTTTTCCTGGATTATTGAGCATGAACTTTGATGTTTTGAACCCCTTCGGCTATGGCTGCCTCAGATGAATCGATGGGGGAGAGGGCGGGCCACATAAATCAGCTTATCACCAGCAAACCGGTTAGCCCACTGTGTGAGTGTGCTGCTCGTGAGAATGAGTTTGTATGTGGCTCCGTGGGCTGACAAAGTCCTTTGGATGAAAGACGAAACATTTCAACAGAAAGAAACCGTCCAGATGACCTGATTTAACTTGGATATTTAACTTGGATTATTGAGCATGAACTTTTATTTATTTAGTTTATTTATTTGTTTCTGATAGATATAAGCCCTCCAGCCCAGGGTGTTGACCACAGACACGTGCAGAAGGAACTTGGTGAAGTTGTTGTTCGACTGCATAACCCAGTTGTACTGAGTCCAACAACCATTCAGGTCACATGGACTGTAAGTAAAGCATATCATTTTGTCCTAACTGCTATATTAATTTGATTGACATAGCTTTTGTAAGAACAACATGTGTGTCTTTTTCATTTGCTTTGCTATTGCCCTGGCAGTCCCAAAGCTTAGTCAAACTGTCTCAAATGTATAATTTTTTGGTGTGTGTGTATTTTATTGTTTCTACATCTTTAGTTCTACAAATCTCGGTCATAAAGTGAATGCAGTTTACAATATAGACCCCACCTTTGAAGCTGCCCCTGAGGCAACCATTTGTTTTATGTTGGGGAATTTCAGTCAGGCTGTTCCCTCAGTCTGCAGCTTAGAACTATTATAATTGGTGACTTAGAGGTAACTAAACATCAAATGGCAACAAAATGGTTTATTTAACCACTACAATCATCAAAAGACTTATCAAAGACATATGGATGTTCATCAGGATTCACATACCTGTTTCCATCTTAAAAGCAAAAAAAAAAAAAAAAAAAAAGATTAAAAATGATGCTGATGCTTGCTGATTTTCTTCTTCATTTGTGAAAATATATTCATCTTCCCACATGTAAGCATGCACCTGATCATCCATCATCGATAGGCACTTAATGTACTGTTTGTTTAGCCATAAGAATCAAATATATGCTAATTTTAGACAGTTTGATGAACAATTAAAACACTGAAAACAGTTCCATCTTGGATGTGAGCGTTTATATTTAATTGCATGGTAATGAGGACCAAAAAGAACTGTTCAGATTCTTAAAGGCTGAGCTGTTTATTCATAATATGTGATGGTTTGTTTAGATTATGGCACTATAAATCACTCAGCTGCAGTTATTTGTGTAATATCACATAGTGGAATGGGGTGCCTGTTTGCATTTTCAAATGAACACCATTAGCAGTTCCCCTGGTGACATGTTTATTGGTCCCTGCCGTAAGTCTCACCCCAAGAGTTGGTTGTTAATGTAATGCTAAACCATTGCTTTATGATTGTAATGTACAGCCAACGCAAAACACGTCTGCCTAAATCAATAACGGGGTTCTTACCATAAACAGAGGAACCACTTTTCTAATTCCAAATCATTTCATTAATAAAAGTCACAACCCAACAAGGAAATCCATTTTGCTGATTTACTCAGTCCACACTGGTGAAAAACAGCTGCTTAATATCCCACTTGAAAGCAGCGCTCACTTCCTCTACTGTTAACAAGCTATTATAGTGAGTTATGCGCCGGCTCCTCCTCTGCATAAATTCAGCTTTTTTCTGTTCAACTAAATGGCCTAAGTTTTAAGGGAAGTGCCCTTTGTGGCTTTCAGGGTTCCATCACAAATTACGTCTCCTATTATTTTTTTGTTGGAAATGCTTGCTGATACTTGTGCTGTGCAGTGCCTTTGTGTCCCCTGGGTCTATGTATTTGTTGCTGCATGACATTCTTATAGTTTCAACCCATCTTAGATGTGCTGAGACCTGCTTCAAACCGTCCTTGTTTATTATGCACTTGGGACATGCACATGCCCTGTAAGGTGGCATTATGGAAAGCCTTTTTTAATGGAAACGACAACACTTTGAGCTAGGAGCCGTGAGCATGAGGTAATGTTAGCGTGTTAATTGTGCAAAGTGTGGCATGGCTGGTGATAAAAGCCCCATTAAACAAGTAACAGCCTCTAAAGTGTCATGCATGCAATCTTGTATAACAGAAAATGGCATAAACTCCAATGTCACAGTGTAGCTTTCACGAGTCCTCTTAGCTCAAGAACAAAATGCAGCCAATACATAAATAAACCCATCTTCATTTCCTTGTTCAGGTGGATCGCCAGTCCCAGTTTATTCAGGGTTACAGAGTCCTGTACAGACAGACATCAGGGCTTCCGTCACCAGGATCCTGGCAGACCCAGGACGTGAAGGTTCCATCTGAGCGCAGTGTCATCCTCTCGTCGCTCAAGAAGGGAATTGTTTATGAAATTAAAGTGCGGCCCTACTTCAATGAGTTCCAAGGCATGGACAGTGAATCCAGGACAGCACGAACTTCTGAAGAGGGTAAGCAGGAGTAATAACGTAAGACGATCTCAATCAAAAGTTGCACAGTTCCCAAATTCTTCTCAGCTGAGTGTGTTTCTGTTCTCTAAATTTAAGCTCAAACGTGAACGTACGCGTATGCGATTGTCAGAGCTCCATCGTATTTGTTGATTTTCTTTGTTTGGGCGTGATGTTGCCAGCCTTCTTCTAAAACATCGCTCACTGCACAGACCTGAACCGTAATTGGCCATAGTAGTGTCTTCCTTCAGCAAAGATATTCTGTCACCCAAAGCTTGATTCATAAAATCCCTGACAATGCCACAGAGCATGCACAAAATCCTTCACAAGGACACACAACACATGCGCACCGTGATACACCAGCCTCTCTTTGGCTTTTAAGTCAAATAATGTACATTTTATTATGATGTGAAGTGAGATTAATATAAAACACAATACATCCTGGCAATAACACACACACATACACACAGACACTTTTTCTTTTTTTTTTTTTATTGGAGACAACGCCTATCTTGCCACAGCATATTCAGGACTGCACATAGTGGAGACAGTTTACATCCTGTTGTTTTGACAGGCTCATTTATTTTTTCGTTTCTCAGAGGGACCATATCTCCAGTGGCCAAGCTGTACATGTATATGCAGTACAACACACAGGCTGGCCACAGGAGTGGAGCTGTCATCGCATTACAGCTGTCCCTGGCACATAACCTCATGCAAATAGGCACATAAAGTGAGCACAAACGTGCAAACACACCTATCTCTCTAAGGCCTCAGAAGCACCATGCTCCCACTATTACCAGTGTTGACAGCACACTATGCTTGTCCTCTGATCACATCTGAGTTCAACAAAATCCCACCCAATTTCTCATGCAGTCATAACCCTGCTACCTTGCCTGTTCATAACTGTGACATTGTCAAACACGTGGCTATGGCCTTGTCCGAGTCCCTGGGATGACTAATAGGGCTGATGGACTAAATCAGATGTGTGCAACTTAAGGCCTGAGGGCCAAAAGGGTCCCTGGACAATTTCCATCAGGTCCCTAATGTCCTTAATTCAAAATAAAGTTGTTGTTTTTTTAATTGATTGATTTAAAAACTGCAAATTATTAACAAGACTTAAGGAAATTTAAATTAAACATCTTACGCAAAACTTTTTTTTTTTTTAAAAACATTTTTGTCATGTGTCCTGACCCTTAAAGACTTAGAAACACAAATACCAGTACATACGTTTATTTTGCACATTTTTGGTAACATATTAAACTAATGTGTAATATAATGTCACAAAAGTCAGATTACAGAATAGGTCTTATCCTGTTGTCTAAAGGATATTGGAAAGACATGTTTTTATAAAGCATGCTAACTATGCTACAACAAGAAAAAAACCTGAAAAAGGTCTTCTAGATAATCTGTCATTAAAAAGTTTTAAAATTCTCCATGTCACCCTTTGATTGCTAGATATGGCCTTTTGAAAAAAAAAATGTTATCCACCTCTGGACTAAATGGACAAAAATATTCTAGATCAAGGGGTGATTAAAATTTAGGTTCTCCATTAGCTAACAACATTTTTTTTAATCTCCTGAGAATATTCAAGCAATTACAGGACTGTATGCTCAGCATTCTGATCTGTTCATTGCTTTTAGTCCCCCTTCTCTTTATTTTATTTATTTTATTTATTTGTTTTTTTTTTTGCACATTTTCAAACCCTCCATCTGGACAGTCTGGTTGAGAAATGAACCCTGACTACCATCTGCTTTCCACTGAATGACTGTTTTAGAAGACACTAAGGCGCATCATCTTTTTGTAACATAATGTTTATTAAGAGAGAAGAGAAATTAGTTATGTTTGCATAAATGTTCATTTGTAGACTAATTGTCTATTTTGATCTCTAGGGAGATCTCACACCACCCGTTTTTTTTTGTCATTAACTATTGGCTACTTGTATCGTAATGATATGAAATGTTTACATTCACTCATCATTCTGCACAGCGTGGTGTGCACTTTCAACACCGGGGGTCACATTCCTGCCTCCCATACATCACTCTGCTAATGGCCCTATTAGCACAGCCTCCAAGGCTTCTAATGAAAAATGTGTATTGTTTAGCTCAAATGCGCATGATAATAAGCTGTTAAATCATTCATAACATTAACTTTGAACGACATTGTCTGTGATGGCTTCCACGGACGAACTTGGCACTTTATCACCTGGACGTTATACAGCATTGGAGGGTCCTGACTATGATGGTTGATCAGATGCTCACTTGGTAGATTGTTTCTAATCTGGCTGAGGTGTTGGGTTCATCATTGGAGCCATTCGTCTTCCAGTATGCCAGGGCCTTCTGGCTCTCTGGGGGCTGGTGTGGCCAATTGCGCTGAGGGATGAGCACAGATTTGCAGGTTGACATGTGCCATTTTGGATGGAGGTGAGGTGAGGGAGAGGCAGCCCAGGAGTAATTGACCTGTCAGTACGCTGCTGTGGCGCTGCTCCCCTGCCAGCCACTGCGGAAATGAGAAAACATTATTTTTAAAACGTTATTTCCAGTTTGGCCAACTGTTATTTATTTTTCCTCTTACCCCTTGTGGGGTCAGATTGTTGCCATCAGAATAACAACAGAGGTTTATGAAAGCTTGGACTGGCCTTATTTCTATCCTCTCCCTGTTTGCCTGTGGATAGCGCTGATTCATTTGGACTTGCCTTGCTACTACACTCCTGCATCCTCACCTACTGGCTTTAGTTTCATCTGGCTGATCAATAATGTTGGTCAATATGTTTACTGTAATCTTGTTTCCTCCTCCTAAAAATGGACTTTTTTTTTTTCAAATTTTCTTTGCACTTGTGCTTCATCTCTCAAAGCCTGTTGACTCGTGTGCTGAACTGGTGAACGCTCTGGTCTTGGCGTGACTGAGAACTCTTGCTTGACAGTGCCAGGCCATCATACGGCAAATCAATACCAGTATCCTCAGTGCAAATCCACCAGACCAGACAAGAGCCCAGGCTGATATCTTAAATCGTAGCGAACTGTTAAAGGCAGCCGATATCCATGTCATATCTGTCCTATTCTTATCTTGACGGTTCTCAGTCGACTGTAGAATCCCAACAGAATATCAGCATGTGCACTGGTCACTCTCTTTGTTTTTAGTCATATATTTCTTTATATATTTGTTTTCAGTCACTCTTGTAAAACATTGCATCTCAGTATTATTTTATTGATGGCTGCCAGAGCTGTAGAATTCTGTTTGAGAGTTGAACTGCCATGTATTTTTCAGCTCCCAGTGCTCCTCCTCAACAAGTAACGGTCCAGACTGTGGTAAACCAAAACAGTACTTCTATTAGCATCTCCTGGGACCCCCCTCCACCAGACCACCAGAACGGCATTATTCAAGAGTACAAGGTTTGTTGCAGCAAGTCAGGGTTTATTTTCACTAAGCTCTTACACAACCATACAGAATGAACAGCATTTGTATTTTTTTTCCTGCTTCAGATCTGGTGCCTGGGGAACGAGACACGTTTCCATGTGAATAAGACGGTGGATGCAGCCATACGCTCTGTGGTGGTGGGAGGGCTGCAGGTGGGAGTGGTATATCATGTGGAAGTGGCAGCCAGCACAAGTGCAGGAGTTGGAGTCAAGAGTGAACCTCAACCTATTATCATCGGTGAGACAAACTGATAATGAGTCATAGCCGTACATCATTCAGTTTTGAGTGAATGATGAGTGGTATGATATCAAGGGGAAAAAGGAACATACCAAAAGGAAGGAACTGTTAAAACACTGTAGGTTTAAAATGTGCTCCGACTACATGTGATTTATGTGGAGCGCTGGCAGATTTTCTCTGATTTGACCCATAACTGATGACTTGGCCTGCAGCATGTACTTATTTCCCCTGTGTCACTCACATAATCCATCTCTGAGAACAGAGCACTGAGCTTGCAGTTATTATATGTTGGGCTTTTTTTTGTTTGTTTTTAGATGGGTTAAAGGCAATGTGCTTACTTGGTTTTAAAGTTAAATGTAGATAGAAGATTTTCTGGAACTTTGAAATGCACATTTACATATCTAAATATACATTTATTTTTTTCTTGCCATTTTGACAACTGCACATCGTTTAGAATTTTGAGCTAATGTAAAATAAACGTTAGACAGTCTGATAGGAATGACGTATGGATTTGCCATCGAAGGCGTTCATGACTTCCTCCTTTTGTTTCTCTTGATGTGTTATACTGGCAGTGGAGTTAATTTGCAACAGAGCAAGCAGCTTGATCACTCAAGGTTTTGTTATAAGCGTTTAGACTTTAACCTTGGCTAAGTCTGCACATTAAATTCCACTGATCATCCTTTAGCTCTACAATGCATCCTGCTATGGTGAACAGCTGAAACAATACAACTTCTTTCTTTGAAATTTGTTTTTCTCCAACCTTGTTTTAATATATTCATGGCTTGGAAACAGGACAACTCCATACTCTTTAGTATTTCATGGATGACTGGTATTTTGCTGGAAAAAAAAATCAAAGGCCACATAGCTGAACTATAACCGTCTGCCTAGCATTTCATTAATGCGTTCTGTTTGTTTCTGTACCCTCAGGTAAAGAGTTTCGGGATGTGATCATACATGGAAACCGGAACAACAGCATCACAGAACAGATAACGGACGTGGTCAAGCAGCCTGCTTTTATTGCTGGTATTGGAGGGGCCTGTTGGGTAATCCTCATGGGCTTCAGCATCTGGCTGTACTGGAGAAGGAAGAAGAGAAAGGGTCTGAGCAACTATGCAGGTTAGCTTGAGAAACTGAATAGCGCTTAAACGATCCATGGCTTTGAGGAAAATAAGAATAACCTCTTGTATGTCTTTGCTTATTCCACGTTGAAGGAGAGCATTGTATCAACAGATTATTAGTTAAATGAAGTCAGGGTCATGAATGCTGAGGAATACAGTTTATTTTGTTACAGCTAAGCAGAGGGATAAATGTCAGCTCAGAACATTTCCAGAGGGAAGAAGTTTTTTGACATATCCACCCACGGTGTTAGAAACGATAAGGGTTGATGGAATTGAGTTGGCGGACATGACTGGTTGCTGGTCACTAAAGCTGAAGCTTGTTCACCTCTCCACCCACACATTGACCCTTTCTGACAAAACACTAGTAAAGACTAGCAAGCAAGGTCACATGCGCTGCCAAGTGCATACGCTTTCAGTAGAGGGATAGAAATGTTATGAACTCGTTGGGTATTTTGATAATGTATACAAATATTCCAGTTTTTCTTGATCTTAATATTATACAAAATTGAAGAGAAACACATTTTTTTTCTGTGATTTACACTTCATCTTTATTTATTACATTTAAATGTTTGTGTGTTTTATTTTGTTTTGTGGCACTGTCTCTGCACCCCGTGGCCCCCGAGCTGGCTGCTTTCCTCGCTTTAGCTCTGCACACTGGGTGACGCCGAGGTTTCACCATGGTTTGTTTGACCCTCATCACTTCTCTACTTGGCCTCCGTCCCAAGTGTGCAGAGACACCCCACCCCCAAAAGCACTGCTTATCTCCGCAGGCTTTTTAACGCACAACTTTTCTGTCTTCTTGTTTTGCAGTTCAGTCCTTCACCTTCACCCCTGCAGGTACTGTTCATTTGTCCCGTCTACTCACCCCCACCTGAACGCAGGTTCACCTGCGCCCTTAGCCCTCATTGCCTGGACTGCTAGACGTTTGGTCATGGCCAATAAAAATTGAAAAACCACAAGTGTGAAGGCGATTTTCCTGATAAAATGAGAAAAAAAAATATTTTATTTATTTATTTATGTATTATCAATTTGTTACTGGCCATGACTTGAGCCCTGTCTATGTCTACATTTCCCCTACCAGTCCCACCAACATTTACATGTATATGCTTGTATGTTTGTGGTAGATGTTTTTAATCTTCCCTTTTTCCCTCTCTTTTTAAATGAAGATCCAATTTGTCTTGCATATTTGTTTTTGTGGTTCAGGGTGATACTGATCATGTTGGTCCTCCTCCTAGGATACTTTTACACCTTCTAGTTGCATTGTAATTTAACAACATGTAGCCTTTTGGTGTCATTTATTGGTGCAATTATTTTTCTCTTTAACTTCCTTGTGTCATCTGTTTGTAACTTTTCATTGTCTTGGCTATGGCCCCTTTTTAGCTGGCTAACTTTTAAGTTTTGATGGGACATACTGCAGGGAGGAACACTGTTGTTGTCCTTTACTGAATTAAAAACAACAAGCACTACCAG
>JAVCKU010000071.1:5777991-5788117 GCA_032273985.1 Hypsolebias coamazonicus
AACTAATAATACGTTTTTTATAAAGCCATTTAAAACAACCACAGCTGCAACAATGTGCTGTACACATGAAAAAAGTATGTACAATAAAAAATAAAAAAATTCCCATATTTTTAAATTAATTATTAATTATGATGCAAACGTAAGTGCGGAAATCCGTAAACCGGGTAGGTCGTAAACCAAGGACCACCTGTATATAGAACATACATATCGGTTATTCAGATCAACATCTGTAACATATTTCTATAAGAACCAAACACCATTTATCACAAATATCTGCTCATGACAACTTCAATAAATCCCTGAGGGATTTAAAATGTGTAAACCCGGGACTCGGTGGCCACACAGACAAAGCTGTCTGACAGAAGATGTGTCCGAATTTAATTTGTATTTACAGATTTCCCAAGATAGTTGATAGTCTCTCATTTTAAATTGGGAAATTATCAACGTGTGAATCACACTTTGTGTACAGAAGTCTGACACTGTCAAAAAATGAAGGATTGGGTTAAATCCAGCTAAATTATGAATTTTTTATTGTTTTATTTTTCACTGATAAAAATCTCTGGAATATTGTTAAAGCAGCTTTAGAAAATGGAGAAATTCAACTTAAAGATTATAAATGGAGCATTTGAATCAGCAGCTGAATGTAAGTCCTCCCAAAAAAATTACAAATTACATTAGGTTTATCCTAATTTACACAGCTTAATTTGGTATTTTGTTTGTTTAATGTGAAGCACTTTGGTCGACTTCAATTTTACGTCTTTAAAAATAAACTCGACGACTTGGTAACTTCACAAATATAGAGGTTTGCAAATTTACCGGTACCATGTTTTATCTACACACACCATTTCCTTTAAAGCCTTGCTGTCAAACACAAGGCCTGTGAGCCAAATATGGCCCCTGTTACAATTTTTGTGGCCTACTAGATATTGTTTTAAGCAAAGAGTTGGCTCGCTAGTTTGTGACAAGTTGAATTGTTGTCCTTCATTTTACTTCAAAAACTGAATTTACTTGGTAATTTTCCAACTTTAAAAATATTGTTTTAATATTTCATTAATATTTTAATTTGATGTGAAAAGAGCAACAAGAAACATTGAAATGGATCCGGTCAAACTTAATTTAATAATTTGTAGTAGCAGAGTCTGCTTAAATGTATAATCATCTTTTAATAGTTTCTCATTTATAATCTATTATAAATTAAAACATTGGATGTTTTTTATTATTGAGGATGCTTAAGCTAATTTGACTGATTGTGTTTAAATGGAAAACTAAGAGATAGAGGAAATTTGCTTGCAAAGAATAGTCTGAGGAAATCAAAACTGTTAATGATTTTTTCATTTTATTTTATTTTGATCACTATGTCGAGCCATTTATTCTAATGTATATATACCTTAAAAATCTTAATTTATATTTATATATGAATAATTTGACATCATACACTTGAAACCTAGGTAGGTACATTGACTGATTGCTCTTTGACTTGGACCAAGTTTTACATATTGATCCTTCATATAAATAAGTTTGACACCTCTGCTCATCAACATATCAAGTAGTTTGTTAAAATCTTAATCTAACCACAATTATAACTACTCCATGTTCACAAGCTCTGATGAAACTTTTTTTCCCTGACAGGAATCTTTGTAATTGAAGACATGTTATTGTCACATGTGATTTTTATCATCAAGGTTAGTCACAAATATCAAATAAAGTCATTGCCAAGAACTGGAAATGTCTGGAGTAAAATACATCAAGTCCACATATCATAACTTCGTCTGCAGTTTCCCCCAAAACTGACCATAATGTCCCAGTCCAACACAGTCATGTTCACTCACCAGTTATGGTACTGAAGACCTGGAATCTCAATTTTGTTATTTTTATTGATGTATTAGTAATGATGGAGTGGTGGTGCAAAGGCGAGCTTTTGACACTCTGTCGTCATGTGCGCCGCAGAATGGTAGCACTGATGGCAGCTCCATTTCAAGTCTTTCTTTTTATATTCCTACTTTTTTTTGTGCCTACCCTTTTTTGTGTGTGCGTACAATGCACAGCCATGGGACATGTATGACCACGACACACTTGTGGAGTTTTCTGTGTCGCTGCCTTGCCATCGTGGTTCAGTCCTTCCAGCCTCGGGCTCAGGCCTGTCATGGCAGCCGTCTCCATGATCCTCCATCTGCCTGCACGGACCGAGCTCTACGGATCCATTTGGTTCTGCAGGGAAACCTTGGATGTTCTCCGTCTGCTGGACCAGGTTCTGGAGGGCAGACTGGGAGAGCAGCTGCTGCGGTCCTTGTTATCATCATGCTGCTGATGGGACCTTACCTGTTAACAAGACCTGCTAATGCTGCTAACGAGGCCACGCCGCTAACAGTACCTTGGTGCCAACGGGACCATGTTGACAAACCTTGCGGCTACCAGTATCATGCTGCTAACTGGACCATGTTGCTAAGATAACCTCACTGTCAACAGAACCACTCTGCCAATAGGACCATTCTGCTGTAGATGTATTTCTTTTTCCCTTTTGGCGCCTTGGTTCTTTATTTTTATTGCATGCTTTGGTATTTGTTGCTGTTTTTTTGTTTTGGTTTTTTTTTGTGAGTTGAGACGATTCTTTTCGTCTTGAGCATTTCATTGCATTGAACTTGTGTTGATTTTGCATATGACAAATAACCCAAACCTGAACCTGAACCTTGATCAGAAGGTCGCCGGTTCGATTCCCTGGACGACAACATAAAAAATGTGGGTGGGAAATGTGAAGCACTCACACCTGCCTCCACCCTCATTTGCCTGACTCTGGGCCCTTGAGCAAGGCCCTTAACCACCACCATCTGCTCCCCCAGGCCCATCACGCCCTAGGTGGTAGCACAGTGGTCTGCGGTTATGTCAGGAAGGACACTGGGCGTAAACACAGTTGCCAAGTCTTAATGCGAGTTAATTCACTGTGGCGACTCGTGAGGAAGGAAGCAGCCGAAAGAAGAAGTCATTTGATTAGTAGAGACTCTTTTCAAAATAAGTGCTGCTTATTACCAATCAAGCTACAGGTAACTTGCTCACTGTTCATGTTAAGAGTTTTCCAGTTATTTTCCAGTTGTTTGTAAGTTGTTTAGAGTTTCTGACACATGTGGATCATTCGCAGATGAAACATACATGTCTTTTCTCACCCTGAGGTTATTTTACTTTGCGATTCTTCTGGCTCATTTTACATCCCACTCTCTTCTTTTCACATTCGCCACCATCGTTTGCCTGCCTGCCCACACTTTTCCTTTCTCGTCGCTGCTCTCCTTGAGATGTGTGGTTCTGTTGGGTGAGGAGTGGGAGGGGGCGTTACATTTCACCTTGTCGTCTTTTCAAAGGGAGCTATTCATGCAGGCCGAGAGCAAGGATGTTCATGAAAGCTGAGTGATGATTTTATTCAAAAGAACAGAAAAGAGAGAAACTCTGTTGGCAGGGGTGCACAGAAATCAGTTGCCACTATTGTAATGGAATCTAAGCAAGGTAAAAGCTGTTGAAAAGAAATCTGTTATTTTGCTTTGCTAACTCGAATAGTTTAAACGCATGTGTGCCTCTGTATTTCCAGTGAACAACTGACTACGTATCATCTAAGTTAATGCTCAATAATCCAAGTAAAACAACCAAACAGATTTGTCAGGTCATCTGAATGATTTCTTTTTCTTCCTTTTTTTTTTGTTGTTGAGACATTTTGACCTTCATCCAAAGGACTTCATCAGTCTGAGGAGCCACAACAAACTCAGTCCCACAAGCCATAGCCAAAGTGATTCAAAACATCAAAGTTCATGCTCAATAATCCAGGTAAAAAAAATCCAAACAAAGTTAAGTCAGGTCATCTGGAGGGTTTCTTTCTTTGCTGAGATATTTTGTCCTTCATCCAAAGAACTTCATCAGTCCAAGGAGCACCAACAAACAAACAAAAAAATGACCAGTTTTAACGTTGTTTGGACTTTTCACCTGGATTATTGAACATGAACTTTGATGTTTTGAACCTCTATAGCTGCCTAAGAGGAGTCGACGGAGGAGAAGGCGGGCCCCAGAAACCATCCTATCACCAGCAAGCTGGGTGGTCCACTATGTGAGTGTGCTGCTTGCAGGACTGAGTTTGTTGTGGCTCCTTGGACTGACAAAAAGTTTTGGATGAAGGAGGAAAAATCTCAACAACAACAAAAAAAGAAACTGTTCAGATGAACTGATTTATCTTTGATTGGATTTCTACCTGGATTATTGAGCATTAAATTTAATGTTTTGAACCACTTTGGCTATGGCTGCCTCAGAGGAGTTGACGGGGGAGGGTGGACCCCAGAAACCATCTTATCACCAGAAAATTGGTTGGGTGTACTGCTTGTGGGTTTGTTGTGTCTCCTCGGACTGATAAAGTCCTTTGGACGAAGGTTGAAAAGTCTGAACAATAAAATAAGCCATCCAGATGACATGACTGAACTTTGTTTGGATTTGACTGAGTACATTTGGTGTATGTAACAAGTGTTTCATAATGCAGAGCTCTGTAGGTGCAAGGCTTCTTGTTTTCGTGAGCTTTAAATATGCCACCGGCTGTATGTGGGACGGTTTGATGAACAATCTCTTAATCAGAGTCTAATTGTTTAGCATGATCCTGAATGACCTGCCTAATGGACCCCCCCCCCCCCCCCTTGATTAATGATGTGTGTTAACAAACACAGTAGGAGACACCCCAAAACCTTGTCTGACTCTTGTTAATTAAAAACTGGGTCCAACACTGTCTATTGTCATGGAAATAAAATCAGCTGCACCGATGTTGATGAGGTTTAATTTGTATTTGTGTGACAATAGGACTGAATTTTATTAGCAACATGACACCAGCATTGCTTTGTTGTTATATATTTTTTAATAATGTGACATTTAGTAATTCACCTAAAACAAGAGATTAGCTTTATTTAGTAATAAACCTTGTTTGTGTGGGTGTATATTAAACATTTCAACAGACTCATGCTTGGGTAAATAAAACCCGCTCAGAAATAACTCCTGACTATGAAATAAATCATGACTTTCCAGATATTTTTTTCATATTTGGATGATCAAATCAAAATATTTCTCAACTCACATTTTTCTTATGATTAACACACAAAAAAACAACAACAAAAAAAAAAAAAACATGAAGAAAATAAGCACCTTTGCAAAGGCTGGCTTTTGTCCTTGGTTGTAAGAAATCTAGTGTAAATATAAAATTCCACATTTTACAGCCTACACACACTGTAAAGAAGAAAATATATTAAAAAAAAGTTTTTCTTCAACGTTTGTGGAAGTTTGCTTTTATATGTTTGTTAGTTAGTTTCTTTTTGAACAGCATCTATTAACACTTGTAAAGAGTTTCGCAGACGTCGAAGTGTTTGATAAAGACTGGTAATCTTTTATAGTAATTACATTTTTCAAAGCAGTTTTCACTGGCAAAGGAAAACAAAAAAAATGTATTTACAGAATAAGTATGTTTCTTTTGGCTGATAATTTCTGCAGGAGTTGCCACATCAAGTGAGCTCACATGAACAAACATTTTACTCTGGATGCACTTCCTGGTGCCACCTGGGCTCAAACTGGCAGACCCAGGATTACAAGACTGTGGAGTATGATCACCAAGCTACCAGCCCACAATATGCCCATTATGCTTTAATAATAAATACACATTTGAGTTTATAATAGTAGCTTAGATTTGTTTTTAGCACTGGCTTTATGTTAAGTGTGCTGCAGGATTTGCAAATTAGCTGTAATGAATGTGTTTTTGCTCTTTTTGCCTCTGCGATGTGCCATTAAAGAGGCTAGCCTTCAACGTAAATGTCAAAGACACAACAAGTTATTAACCCCCAGATGGACAAGGTCACACACATTGCCCATAACGGCTATAGCTCTGTTCATGCAGGAGGCAGCAGAAGGAACTGGGAATGTGATTATAGGCAAGTAAAAAGTAGATTCAATTATCAAAATAATTGATATTTTTAAATTATTTAAACCTCTTGCCCTGCGATGGACATGCGACCTGTCCAGGGTGTACCCCGCCGCCTCTCGCACAGTGATGACTGGACATAGGCACCATTGACCCTCGCAAACACAAAAAGAAGAAGCAGGTAAAGATAATGGATGGATTTCTGCATATCATATTTGCAAAAAAGCAGAAACACACTTTGACCTATCGTAGCTATTGAAACACTGTTTTGCTCTTCTGGCAGGCCTCTGAATGTTTGCACACACTTATTTCCTCTCAGTATTCCTCTAAGACTCCACTTTCCACCCTTTACTTCACTCACAAACAATAGCAGATGGTGCAGCTGCTGGTTTAATTGTCTTTATTACCGAGGCATCTGCTTTTGGCTTTTTTAATCTAAAACACGTGGCACCATCCAGCCGGTCAAGGCCATAATTGTGAAATTATGAAACAGTAAAAACAAAGAAAAGCTACTTTTTGTATCAAAGCAAACCTCTCGAAACACTGGAAGTTGCAATGAGCTGCGTTGGTGTGTGTCACAGCATTAGAAATAAACAAGTGAAATGGTGTTAAACACTGAGTGGGTAGCTTTGCATCTTGCAGTGTCCTTCACGGATGTAGCTTATGTCAGTAAGTTTTTAAACAGGAGACATATTATAAATCCCTGTGGCTCTATTTGTGCATTTATTGTGATGTGAGCACGGAGCTGAGGCTGAGAGGCAACAGCAGATGTTGGACTGACAAATCCTCCGCCTTGCATCTACAAGGCAACAACAGAGGTACTCTAGAAAAAAAAGTCATCTTCACATCATCCCTGTCGGCCCTACAAGAAGGAATAATTTATTTTATTTGGGGGAAAAAAATCTATACCTCAAAACATTTTCACATGAGAAGCGCTTCATCAGGACACGCAGTGAAACTGTGAGAAGGCGTAACATGCACAGATCCTCCAGAAATTAAAAAAAGTGTTTTTTTTTCTATTCTTGTGGCAAAATGTTCAGGGAAATGAAATGATTCACTTCAGCGGCTCAGTATGTGCTCTTCCTCAAGAAGATCTGTGAAGAAGAAGGGGGAGGAAAAATAGGAAAAATTGTTGGGAGGATTGGTATTGGGCTTAGTCGTGCCAGGAAGGAAGCAAAACTGTAGAAATGCATCACTGTCACCATTATGCTTAATAATTTGAATGACATGTCAGTGCATGACTCAAAGGCACTTGTACGGAGACTGGCGGGGGTTATTAGAAATGACTCCCCCCCCAAATGATGCGTGTCACTGAAGCAGCAAATTAACATGAGGAGATGGAGGCATGTTTAAAGCAGCAGAGAAAATGAGAGAAAAGCTACGATGGAGGGAAGAGGAGGGCGAGATATGGGGAAGAACGGAGATAGTTGCCGCGGAAGATGTTGCTATTTTCACTCTCTTTGTTAGTGGAGATGCTCTGGTTATGGTGTTCCAGCTCCTGCTCTGTTAAAGCTTTATTTTTTTTTTTCTGAACACCAGGTGCTTTTATTGTGATAGATGATTCTCAGCTGTGCCCAACAATGGCAGAGGCACCCAGACGTATCCCTCATCAAGTAGCTCCACAAGTCTTCTTCCACAATGAGCACGCTGGATTGTGCTTGCAGTTGTGTCTTGCCACAACACAACACTGAAGGCTATTTTGGCTTCTCGTTTACCGTCTTACTCTCATGGGATCTGACAGTCCCCTTAAAGACACTACTGGCAATTTTTTCTGTCCGTTCTACTGGCCAGTTCTCGTTCCAGCACGCTTTTTCTTTTACATTAGTTCCTCCTCTGATTCGTCTTTCGTCCCCTTAAGGTTCAGCCCCTGCAGGTTCCTTTGTTTCCTCGTCTCTTGCCTCTGACAGTAGACGAGGCTTGATACATGTACAGTGCATTCACCTTTTTCTGCCCAGTAATTTATGCTGTCAGGGGTTTTACACTGTTTGGACGGCCGAGCGTTTGTGAGCAGGGGTGTGTGCGTGCCTGAGCAGAGCTGTGTCTTGATGTGTCGACACGTTCTTTGTTTGTGTTCAGCGTGAGACTGTAGCAGGTAATTGATGGGGGTGTGCTGCTGCAGGCACGCAGCACAAAGTGGGAAGAACCCACCGATTTTTAACCCCACCAATTAGATGAGCAAAACACATTGTGGTGAGCTGGGTGTAAGATTTTTATGAAGATGTTAAAAAAAAAACTATATAAAATATCAGCTTTCAGAATGCTGGTTGTTTCAAAATCACTGAATTAAAAGAAATGCCGTCTATTTGGCCCATTCAGACACAATATGACAATGGCACTCTTTTACACTGAAAGCATGCATTTACAATGCAATGTTCCAGTCAGCAATGGTTTGTTGCCTCATCAAGTAAAGTGCAACATGTTGATGGGCCTGACGTTGGTCAAAGTTCAACCCAACCTTACAATCAGGCACTGTGGAGAAAATGGAGGAAATATGACACATTTATGTTAATAGTCAAGGTTCAACGTCCTTTATTGTCATTCATTGTCATTGTGTGCTCAAGTTCCCAGTTACACCCAAAGATAGCAAAAATACAAAGTATGAAAAAAGAAACAGTAAACATGGATCTAAGATATACACTAAACAATAAGTATGCAATATAATGTGGTGTATTAAAACGCAGCCTGAACATGAGTCTGTTGTGAGCAGATGGGTATGAATACAGCAACTCAAAGGCAAGAAATCAGCAGCATGGATTATCAGCAGCACTATATCTGAGGAAAATGAAAATATATTTTAGAAAGTTTACATATTTATATTACAAAACCATGTTTTTAACACTTTTAGTTGAGTTGCTTTAGCAAACTTGCTTCTCATCCATAAAGTTGCTGTCACTCGTTATATTCCTCCCTTAGACGTAACATTATCTTGACAAATACACAAACAACTACTCACATTTATTCCAGTCAAGCATATAAATCTTAGCATTAGATTCCTTGTACTTCATATTCTTCTGTTTTAAGTTGTACTGAAATGTTTTATCGATCATTCATGTTGAAAAAAATGTAATCCTAGCGTTTACAACAATTGATTATTTGTTTAGGTCATTATTCAAACAAAACATATTAAGCTTAGCTGCATCCTGCTAGTCTGAAAATGTGCCTCTTTAATAAACGTATTTATTTAAACTGTAATCATCTGTTTTGTTGTGTCACTTTAGGCTGAGAGAGAATATCATTATTTATAGTCTGACATTTTATCAAACAAACAGCAATAGGTGATGCCTTTTGTTGCTGCTGTCTGGTATTGAAGGCACAGAACCATGATGGTACACGTATCTGTCTATACTTTTTGTTTCTGAAGGCTTCCTTGAACAGCTACTTGCCCCCAGCGTTGAAGCTCTTGCCATCAGTTCCCACTTTTAAACCACACAACAGCCCAGTTTAGAGTATGCAGCCAGGCATACTGGCCAGTATTCTGATAAAACTCCATGAATCAGCAGGGAGCATCCGAAACCTTCAGATTTCTCCATACTCTGTTTCTGGATCACTTCAGTATGAATTTGAACGACTTACTGAACTCCAAATGGAGCACTGCTCAGAACAAAAATCTCAATACCAACCAGCTGTTCCAAATAATGAATTTGTTTCCACGAGTGTTTATTTTATTTATTTACTATCTGTCTAAAATGATAGTGGGTAAATTAAAATCAAACATCTCCCTGGATTTCCATCCATCATCTTTTCCTTCTTCTTCCTTTTTGGGTCACGGGGTCACCAATGTCTATTTCCAGCCATCACTGTGCGAGAAGTGGGGGAAACTGTGGACAGGTCTCCAGTCCATCACAGTGGCACATAGAGACAAACAACCATTCCCTCTCTCACTCACACCTAGCAACAATTTAGAGTTACCAATCAGCCTAACATGCATGTTTTTGGTCTGTGGGAGGAAACCGGAGTACCCGGAAAAACCCTAGACTTACACAGAGAGAACATGCAAACTCCACCCAGAAAGGCCCCTAGCTGGGATTTGATCCAGCGACCTTCTCGCTAAGAGGCATCAGCTCCAGTGGTGGGATGTAACTAAGTACAAATACTTTGTTACTGTACTTAAGTACATATTTCATGTATTCATTCAACCTTTATTTAGGCAGATTAATCTCATTGAGCCTCGAGGACTCATTTACAAGAGAGACCTGGCTACAA
>JAVCKU010000071.1:5823687-5833980 GCA_032273985.1 Hypsolebias coamazonicus
TGTGCTTGGGTGACCGATAGATGACGACACACATGACGACATGAGAGCGGCCAATTTCAAATGAGCAGTTTTCAAAACTTGTAAAAGAAGACTGCAGGCAGATCTGCCGGCATTTTAAATCGTTTTTAAAAACGACTGCTATTCTTCCTCCCTTTTGACCCGACAGGCACGGAGAATTAAAATAGCAGCAATCAGGTGGTGACAGTTCAATAAGAGCGGTGGTCTTGCCGGTTTTCAGTCATGTCTCTGTCACGCAGAGAAAATCCAGATCACGGGACATGAAGAAGTCCCTCAAGATTAAAGTTTTATTTGACAGTGACCTTGCGTTAACAAGGCCAAACCTGGCAGGGGCCGACACATCCGAAGCTGCAGTTGCCTGTGGAGCCCGACGCAGGGCTCGTAGATGGCAGGGGTTTACACCAAGCCGGTGAGAACGGGGAGAGCAGGGGCCACGGGGGCGGACCACATCATTCGAACTGATGACACACACCAGCCAGCTGTCAGCAGGGTCCAGCTACCGCGGGCTCAGAAAGAGACCAGGTACTGCTCCATTTTTCCTCCGGGAGGCCATGAGAAATTGTGCCAAGAAAGCTTTAAACTTTAACAGTCGACCGCTGCGTTTGCCCTGGCAGCGGCAGCGTTTACACTGAGGGAGAGGAGCGTGGGTGTGGCAGAGGTGAGCAGGTGTCCGACCTGCGAAGGAAAACGGTTGAAACGTCGTATGAACACCACAATCAGAGTCAAATTTCAATAAATCCTTGGCAGAGAGACGAAGATCCAATTTCAATAAATCCTTGGCAGAGAGACGAAGATCCAACGTTTGGTGATCATACACAAGCAGTGAATTGGCACTGGTGATTAAAAAAAAATGCACGAACACAAACAGCGAGAGACGACAAGCCACACACACTAGCGCCATCTTGTCCTTTTGATCACCCCATTCAAATAATGAATCTTCTTCACACACCAAAGTTAGTCATGAGCCCAGAGTAATAAGACCCACCTCACATTCAGGAAATTAATTTCATAGTTTGCAGCCAGCTACAACGTGCAGTAGCACAGTAGCTAACGGCTAAAATAACTGAAATGTTATGATCTGGTTGACTACAATATTCTTTTAATATTGTACAAGGTGCAGAACCTCACATTACCCTCAAATATCCAAACACTTTTTGTAAAAAGACAGAGTAATTACAGTCTTAAGGGTACAGACATATTTGTTATGCCTCAACATAGAACTTGTTTAAAGAGTAGGTCTACTATAATTTATGGAATTGGTCTATGGAATGGTTTAGAAAACAATATTAAAGTTGCAAATACATTGATTTTGTTTAAAAAATTGAATAAAATTAGGTTTCTGGAAAAATATATTTGATTTGTTTTGTATCAAAACTTATGAATGGTAAAGTGTGATGAGTTATTTATTGTGTAATGTTCTTTTGTGGATTGCTATTGTTTAAATTGATTGTTTGAGTTGGTTCTGTTAAAAAAAAGGGGCAGACATAATACGATTTTATCTTCTTCTGCTTCCTTTCATTTCATTTACTGTTTGAGTTTTTATTACGTGAAATTGTAAATAGTTTTTGTGGGTTTTTTTTTTTTATTGGAATTTGAAATGAATAAAGATTATAATAAAAAATATAATAAAATAATAAAAAATTAGAAAAGTTGGTTCTTTTGTACGTGTGCTTCTACCTTTGCGTATGCCTGCATAGCTGCTGGACAAGCCATTCCTCTTCTTTCTGTGTCTGTATAACCAGATGCTGAAGACCATCAGGATGATCCAACACGCAGCTCCGATTCCAGCTATGAAAGCAGGCTGCTTGACCACGTCGGAAATCTGCTGAGACAAAGGGTTCTCCTGGCTCATGGTGTCGGTCATTCGCCCAGACGAATCTAGGTGTGGGAAGAGATCAGGAGAGACGTGAAAAAGAAAATACACAAAATGGCGCTTTTGATCCTGAAATGAGAAGGAAGGTGGCCTGCTTATGAAAACCGTGAAAAATAACAGAAAGGAAATATTCGGTGGCTGAGATTTTAAACCGAGGAGAGGAAACCAGAATAAAGACTACTTTAAGATTTTTCATCTTAGCAGGCGAGTATGAGACTGAATTGGCAAAATGGAGCTGTTTGTATAATTCAGACGGCTTTCATCACAAATCCCAGTCAACAATGGCAGGTGAGCAGACAAAAGCAAACGAACAGAGTCTGTGCAACAGAGCAGGCTGATGAAAACAGATAAAAAAAAATAAAAAAAAAATCACTGTGAGGCATCATTTACACCAAGCAATGCTGGTTTCCTAAACGTATAAATAAATCCAGAGAGATTACCCTCAAACACAGACACCACAATAATTAGCAAACTGCGAGGAGCCGAGGCGTGAATGCCTTGAAGCCAGCGCCTTTGCCGTGAAATGCACTGCACAGATGCTGTCTGTGCAGCTGCTTATAGCAACACGCTCTTGATCTGGTTCTCTCATCTGTCTACGCTTCTCCCTCATGTCTCATACATGAAAGACTTCTCTGACGTGCTCCACCCTCTGCCATTTTGGATTTTTTTATGTCCCTGTTACGTTGTCTTTTTTTTTCTTCAAGTCTTTCAAGTTGAAACTATTCTTCTCTGTCATACCTCAAAACCAAAACATTTCTACTAAAGAAGCCAGCTCGCTATGGCAAGCCATTTTAACAAAAAAATTGGCTTCACCACACTTACATTCCAGATACAGTATCTGAAATTAATTTATGACTAGACATATTAGTTATTTAAGATAGCTTTAATTATATTTTGACTAGTCAAAATACTTATTTGAGATATCTCCAATTACATTCTGACTGGTATAAATTACGTCAGATTTACCATTAAGTTGTATGGAGGCTTCAAATTCAAGATATATTAAAATTAATTTTGACTAGTCAAAAATACAGTTCTTGATATATCAAAGTTAATTTTTATTAGTCATTATTTGCTTTCAAGATATCTTGCTTTTAAGTCTGACTAGTCATAATTACAATTAATTATACTGTACTGTATCTAAAACTACATCATTATTCAAGATATCTTAAATGTATTTTTAGATATCACATATAAGGATTAAGCACAAATTAAATTGCAGATATCTTGATAGCAAATAATGACTAGTCAAAACTAACAGAGATATTTAGAACTGTACTTATGACTAGTCAAAATTGTTTTTACGAAATATCCAAATGGATTCAAGATATCTTGAATATTTTTCCATGTAGACAGTTTTTCTATTTAAGATATCTTGAATTAACATTTTGACTAGTCAGAATGATGTTGAAGATATCTAGAATAATTGTTTTGACTAGTCAAAACATCACAGATTTACGTAGCATTTTGGCGGAAAATTCATAAAGCATTTTAGCTTTTCGCCTTATTCAGTGGTTTGTCAGTCCAACAGAAACACTTGTGTTTTTAACATGACTTTTAGCACGGCAGCTCTTGCTCGACATGAATTTTAAAAAATCACGTATGATTTATTGTTTGCAACAAGAAGACTTTCCGACGCCAAGTTTTGCAGGCAACTTTTGGAACAGCTAAGTGGCAGCCGGGGGGCCCATGCGTAATTTCTTAATTCAAGATAACTAAAAATGTCATTCTGACTAGTCATAATTACGTTTGAGATATCTTGAATTGGAATCACGGATGTTTGACCCTTCAAATGACAAATCAGGTGACGTTATTTCAGATATCTTGAATTACATTTTGACTAATCAAAATTCCTTTTAAGATATCTTGAATTGTTATTCGGACTAGTCAGAATGTAAATACATATATCTTAAATTAGCATTCTGGATAGCCAAAATGTAGTTGTTCTTAGTCAAACCTCATCTTTAAATATCTAGAATGTAACAACAGATATGATTTTACGACAAAATGGCTTGCCATAAGCTCCCTGTGCCTTGACCATTCATGTCTTTTTGTTTTTCTCTCTCTGCCTGGCCACGGGATCGGAGCATACCCATGTGACTAAGCAGCCCACGAGGGACCGTACAGGTATCTAGGCTAGGATGACGCATACCAACTCCGAGTGTGACAAATGCATTTGGTTGAAGCGCTGGTCCCCGAGGCGCATTGTTCCGCTCCAGTGTTGGAACATGGCAACAATCACCACAGGAACTCTTCAAGTGAGATAAATTGTTTCAGTCACAGGAAATGCTTCTTCATTCCAATCCCAGCCCACTCGATCACACATTTAAAACAGGACGGAGCCGTTGTCCGCTCTCCTCCTCGTCCTGCTTTTTGTGGGCTTTCCAATGCAAATGAAACCAAGCCAGCTCACAGATTTGGAAGATTAAAAAAAAAAAAAACTCAAACATATTTGTCCGTTTGGGAAACAAAGATGAAAACCTTAGCATGGAGTATAGTAAAGAACCAGGTTTGTTGCAGGATAGAATTTGTCACAGCGCTTACGTGGTCTTTGTTGTCTGAAGCAAAGCAGCAGCAGACAACATTGTGTCTTTGAATAGAAAATGAGGAAGGGTGCGGCACTCGGCTGCACAGCTCTGCCATGCAGGAATTTAATGTACCTGTGCTGATCACAGTACAAGCTATTGTAGCCAAAAAAGAAGAAAAAAACTGTAAACCCCCTGTTGTCATTCAAAGTCATCACACTTCTCTGTGGCAAGTTTCACGATGTTTGCATAACAGCAATCAACGGAAATTACAGTTTGAAAGATCGCTGTTAATGAAAAGAAAAGCAAGTGGTGGCTTGAACGCATCTACTAGAAAGAAGGGAATGACATAAATGTCTGTTTACTTGGCAGGTCGTTATAATGAAAGCTTTTTATCTGAGATGGACAGGTTAATGCTATAATTATTTGTGAAGTTATTAGGCTTCATTCATTTGGAAGGACGAGCTGTGAACAAAGCAGCTGCTATAATGTTTTCAGTAAGAACGGGGAGACTGAATGAATAAAACGGTTGTTTCTTACTCACCGAGCTGAAAGTAGGTGATTTCACTCTTGACACCAGGACCAGCGCTGGTGCTGGCTGCTACCTCCACGCTGTAGCGGATGCCAGGGATCAGACTTGGTATCAGCATGGATAACGTAGATCCACCAACTGTTCGGTTAATGTGATACCTGCTCTCATTCCCCAAGCACCAAATCTGACATAACAGACAAGCGTAAAGAGAAAAGTGAAGCAGTTTCTGTGACAACATTTGCTTTAGTTGCTGTCACCATTTTAGCATGCACTGGGTATTGTGTTACATAGAAAGAAAACGTTCTTAATGTGACTTTGTTGAAATGACCACCTTTAACATGAGGCAGTTTATCTGAGGTAGCCATAACAAGTCTAAGAGTAGCCTCAGAGCAAAGAAAATCAAATAAGGATTGGCATATACCACCCATAACTTAATTCCAAAGCAAGCTAAGAGCTGTCACTTGCAGAAAAAGGGTGTTCTTATAAGCATACTCAAGCCAGGGTCACAAATTTAAGAATGCATTCAGCTCAGCACAAGGTCTGAAGACTTCCATTAAAGCAGCGTCTGACATTCTGCTTTCTTCACCCTTCACCTGGTTCCACCGCTTAATTATGTTAAAAAAAAAAAAAAAAACTTACATTCCTTGCTGTGTATTATACATTAGTGTGTATGTGCACGTGTGTGTATGTGAGATGAAACCACAGACTTTGTACTTTCTGTCACAGGAGTGGTAAAAACTGCTGGGGACTGGGTTCAATAATGAGCAGGGGACACTCTCAAAACTGGATTCAAAAACCATGAAATGACTCTGAAGTTCATCACCAGAAAACATTTACCTGGAAAATTAAGAGAGTAAACTTTCTCACAGGCTCTGCTATATTCCTCATTCCACTGCTCACATAAGAGTCTATATGCTTTAAAAGAGCTCTCTAATTAAAATAGAGGATTAAGTTTTCGAGAGGACAATTATTGTCCACAGTCATTCCATAAAGACCAGCTTGTATCAGTGTTATCACATAATGGGGTAAAACTGAAGCCTTAGAGACATAACATAGAAGGGAGGACATGTCACACTTTAGAACACTAAAAAAATACATTTTGTTTGGCAAATACATTTCCCCTCATTGTTAGTCTGTTATTTCTTTACAACTTGCTCTAATCTCCCTTCAGTCCTGTAATGTTTCTTATAAGTCATAACTCTGTCATTGTTTTCAGAATCTTGATATGGGTCATGTTTATGACTTTAACAGTACAAAAAAACATATCTTGAGTAACATAAACCCAACCATATTTGATTTATAGTTACAATCAAATAACTAAATACAAACAGACTACAATGTCAAGCTTAAGGGCAACTGTCTGAAAGAAGTTGTGTGAGTTTACCATTTCCACAAGATGGCACTGTTTTCCAACTGTTCCCAGTAGCTTCCTGAAATGACTTCTTTCTCTGTGCCTGAGTCTCAGCACACAGATGAGGAGCACCCAATGGGTGCACAAAGGTACGCCTCAACCAGGAATTCATTACCTTTCCATGTCTGTGCATTGTCTGTTTCTCTTTTGTCTGCTCAGTCTGCAACCGTGTTTGTGTTTCTGTCACGTTTGAACTGAACAAATCCCTTTGCTCAGACCTGAAAGGACTGCTTGTTGTATTTTTTGTTGTTACCTTGTACTCCTGGACCACCCCATTCTGCTCCTCTTCTGGAGGGGGTTGCCAGGAGACGATGATGGCAGTCCCATTGTCCCCACTCTCTGTCACTGTAACCTTACGAGGAGGGGCACTGGGGGCTGGTAGGGTTAGACAAAGAAAAACCAAAAACACATGTTTGTGCACGATACATTTTTGTATTTCCAAAGTGGAATTTAGCTGTCAGGATTTAGCTTTGCGTGAGACCTAAGGCTGATGCGAGAACAAATGACTAATCAAGAAAATTACAATGCTTTCATTTAAAAACGGAGGTAGCACGAAAGTGCTTTTGTAGGTATATGAAAGCAACTAAACAGAAAGGAAGGTATTAAACTTGAGTGCATGGTTGTGTGTGAATGGGAATGTGTGGTCAAATGGTAATGTAACAATGAGTTTAACAAAATAAATGTGCTAATGAGATAAACAAGTGAATTTATGCCGCTAAAAACAATCATTAACAAGAGACGGCACAGAGGCAGGGAAAGCGGAAAAAGGACCAAAACCCTCCTACACATGTGACACACACAAACACATACACACACTCTTGTAAACACTCAACACTCACACTTCTCTTGAACTGCTGTCGGCAAATTAAAATTTGCAGTTGGGTTTTGACCAAACCTCAAGGGACTGCAACAACCACACCCTATGAAAAATTAGTTCAACGCATGCACTGGGGTGTTTTGTATGGCTTTCTATATGCAGCCGTGCTTTGAGTACACCACATTTCAACATGATATAACCCCACCACCACCCTGCCTTCACTGCCAGCCATGAACAGCTGTTATGTGTTTTCACACACACACACACACGCTGTGCAGATAGAATAATGTTTTTGGACACATAAAAAGCATGCATGCACTCATGGAAGCACCAAAGAACACTCGCATCCAGACATCCAGGTTCATTCCACCACGCCCCACCTTCGTCTAGTGTCTTGCCAATTTTAACATCGCTGTCTGTTCCCTGGAACTCGTTGAAGAAAGGGCGGACTTTGAATTCATAGGTGACGCCCTTCCGAAGCTGCGTCACAATAGTGGTGTCCTCTCCAGGGGTCCGCACCTCAAACACAGCCCATTCACTTCTCTGTTGCCCCTCTGGTGAGGGCCTGTACATCACCTTGTAGCCCTGGATGTACTGTGATTGCTGCTCCACCTAGTGAATGGCACAGAAGTGGAAAGAAAGGACTCAGCTTCAGTTAATTGTGCATTTTACAATTATGGTTAAAAAGGATGCAAAATAAGTTATTTACTGTAGCATCCCAAGACAAATAAAGATTTGGGTGTCTAATACACCAGACGTTGGATGGAATGAGGTGCTAATTCATCACATCACCCCATCTGTTTATCCATCCACATTTACATCTTTCCCTTTGACTCTGAGTCCATGCGCCATTTGGAACAGCAGTGATTTGTGCAAACCACACTATGAGGTCATTGGCCAAAGGTTCCTCCAAGTCTGGAGCTGGTTAAATAGGGCCCATACTCCCAGAACAGTCTGTCTCATCCTGTCCTGCTCTCCAATGACTTCTGAAGTCAGGATAGAGGACTCAGGGAATTGTGGATCTTTACAGAGACTACAACATTTTGGCATTACAATAAGTTAAACTGCATTTGAGCTAGCAACAAGAAATGTGGAAGGGATAAGGAATTAATATTGTTTTATTGGTGAGTTTAATCAATGAATTATTAATGTTGCTGTGCGACGCAGCATTTTTTTTTGTAAGAAAATAACTGCTAACCAATTCTTTAATATCCCTACAAATCTCTTTGGAAGGCAAGCAGCGCAGGCTTGTAAAGATTTTTAGTGATTTCTTTATTCTTTCGCCATAAAATTTGCTGCCAGGTCAGGTGGTCTTCATTAGCTAGAAAACTGCAACCATTAACCACAAAACAAAGGACAATGTCAAACCAAGAAAGTCCACATTGGAAACAAATTTAACGCCATAAAATGGGAAAACGGTGCCACTTTACTAAAATGTCCGTTCCCGCTCGTGTCGTGTTTTTCTGGAACATTCCAGTAAGACACAGTAACTGGGAAGTAATGTTTTAAATCAGTTTTGACATGTCAGTATCCTTTCCACATTTCCTCATCCCCCATTTATCACTCACTGTGGCACTTCATAATACCTGGGAATGTAGGGGGTGGCCTTTTAACAAAAGGGAGCACCGAAACTGTTTTACCCTTCAGTGATTTATCCTACAGACAACTACCTGTACTATGGGAGCTGTAGAAAATTGATCTTTAGTATTCTAACATGTACGTTATTCAAAACAATTATAGGAGAGAATTAGTACCTCCTGTTTAGTTTGCAGCAGAGAAATAACCACTATGAGCTCCCATTTGTACTTCACCACTTCGGTTTAACATCTGTAAGCCATTTCCACCTAAGAGCATGAGCAGGACTTTTTTTTTTTTTTCCCATCTCAGTTGTATTGTTTTAAAAGTCATCAAATGTTTTCAATCTGTGAGGGCCCAGACTCCCATTCTATGTTGTATTGTAGTAAATGGCAGCCTGAAGTAGGTCAGGCTCTGAAGTCTACCTCTAAAGCTACATTCACACTGCAGGTCTTAATGCTCAGTTCCAACTTTTTTGCTCAGATCCACTTGTTTAAGCTGTCGTTCACATTATCAGTAATAATAAATGCAACCTCTATTATACTTGCACATATGTCAAACTCAAGAGCCGAAGGCCAAATCTGGTCCCCCAAGATGATAATTTAAATGTAAAATATTGTATGTATTTTAATTGTTCTTGAAAAAAAAAATCAACTGATAAATACATAATTTAGTATAGACTTCTCTTGCCAGCTAGCTAAATTTGAAGCCAGAAAGAAGGTTGGATCATTCTGCCATTATTGATTCTGGTGTGGAAAGAGTAAGAGAATGTCAAGTGAGACGGATTTAGTCTTGTTCATGAACTTCCAACCAAGAGAAGATATCAGGTATCTGACTCGAGTTAATGTATCAGCTGACAGTGGCCCGTGCCTTGGACAACATTTTTAAATTTTGTCTCCTTTTGGTGACTGAGTTGGACACACCTAGAGTGATCCGTTTACAGTTCTGAGGTGACCCGCACGTGCAGAAGAAAACATGGCGTCACACGCATGCTGCGTTTAAGGAAGTAAATATGGATGCTACATATGTTAGCATGTGTGATTCTGAAGTTGTGCAAACAGAAACAAATAAATTATCTGACATGCATGTTTACATTTAATCTTGCCTCAGCATTGTATTTTTGGAGTGGGAACAAACTAGGGGTGCAGGAAAAAAAATGATTTTTTTTAAAGAATCTAGATTCGTAGTCCTGGCAATTCTGAATCGATTCTAAAAGCTCCAAAATCAATTTTAAAACGTGCTTCATTTTATGTTTTTTTCCGCTCCTACTCCCGAGCGTACTGCATATTGCATTATGTGTCCGTTCGGCCGCTGTAGAATTTTGGCCATGTAGGCCACCATACACAAAGCTAGTTAGCCAGCTCCCTTTATCTGAAAGGAGCCTGCTAGCAAGGAGCGGGAGGACAGCGCGATTCAACTTGCTCCTTCGTCTTTTAAAATCATTTCAGATCATACAGTGTTCTGAGGGAAGACAGAGCTTAACAAGAGAACGGTTGTTTGCAAGAAGTGTCAAATAAAATTACGGTACAGTATTTTGGAAAT
>JAVCKU010000071.1:5858151-5869571 GCA_032273985.1 Hypsolebias coamazonicus
CCCCCCCCCCCCCCCCCCCCCCCCCCCCCCCTGGTGCTGCATGTGTGAGTTAAAAGACAAATTTTCCGTTTGTAGCTTAATATGTAGAAAATGGGTCAAAATCACAGGTTCTAGCATGGAGCTGCTTCTTTGTCCATCCTGGATTTGCTCACTCATGTGTGTGTTGGGATGGGACAGGGTGGCTCCTGACAGATATCTGTATGACACTTTATGGTAAACGAGGCGGCTTTTCTCATTTCTTTGGTTTCAGAAGAACAGAAAACAAGTTTTGCTCTCATTGCTAACACCATTTGTTACAGAAAATAGCTGAACATCTGTAAGACAACTGTATTATCAAAGCAGAGGGTTAGGTCATAGTCTCAAACATCTGTCAGACCCTGCCAAGCTCCATCCCGCCATGCTTCAATGTAATGTGGTATAACTCCCAGGGTCTACAGTAGCAAACTGTAGCTGAGCTAAAGCAATTAACTGCCATAATTTCTTACATCCAAAACCCTTTCTTAAAACGGCCGACTGGAATGGCTGCTCTCAACTCTAAAAACCAGCAGGTTCATCACCCCAACAAGTTGTCCACTCTCCACATGCCCACACGTGCATTTTTTTTTTTTGGGGGGGAAATTGAAAACAGATGTTTAAATGTCAAATTAAAATGAGATTCCAGCGTTGCCCCTCCAACATTAATGAAAATGAAGACTTAATGCCACGCACAAGTCTGAGTGGAAAGATCACATGAGCTTTATTTGGAGGAAATGAAACCAACTCAAACAAGTTCACCAGGAAATCTTTGAAAGGGTACAAAAACAAACCCACCAGGGAATTAAAGGTTTATCAGAAGGCACTCTAAATCAACCCCACCGAGTCACCGAACGCAGCATGGGTCACCCCCTTTAGCTCTGGATTTTTTATTTCCCTGAAAACAGGGTGGGCATTGCTGGATAATTAAATATCATGTTATTTATCTGCTTACCTCAACCAAGCTGCTCTGAAGACACAAGAAGATTTCTAACATGTTTTACTTGCAAGGACTCATTCAAAACAAACTACATACACAGATGTACAGTACAATGCATGGATCATGTCACAAAATGGACCTCCAACAGAGTTTGCTGCAAACTTTAACACAAGAGCAAGGTCCAGCAGGCATTCCCTCATAGCCAGCTGCAGTCAGAAGAATAGACAGGATCCATGGCTGTTGGCTGGTCGACCACCAGCTGGAGATAAGAGAATGCTTTGGGCATGTTCTCATGGCGTCTACACCAGTGAGTTACTGCGAATCGGTGAGATGGCCTTCACGCCGAGACATGAAAATATTTTGTGCACGTTACAGGAAGATGGTAATGCCATATTATAATTTAAAAGATTCATAACATATATTCTCAGACATTAACCCCATTGGGGAAGCAAAATGCACAATGAGACAACAGAAAATGAACAACAACAACAACAACAAACCAGCAAGAAGAAGCAAATAGGAAAAACGTCTGTTTTCTGTAAAATCATGACCGACTTCGTCAAAGCGTGTGTAGCATGCGAGTCAGAATCAACAACTACTCTTTTTACGAATGTTAGGGAACAAACAACAATTATTATCACAAAAAACTCAGCAGAGATGAATACACAGTATAATAAGCATTATGAAGACATTAATAGCAACAACAGCCCCAGATGTTCCCTCTTCAAGGCCCTGTTTACATGACAACATTGTTAAGTGAAACTGTTGTGTTTTGGCTGTTTGTGTATGCAACAACAGGGACTGTTTTCTGTTGCATCAAAACTTTCAAAGTTTCTGTGGCATCAATGGCATCACAAATGTACATCAGACACGCCAGTAGATTTTCTGGACTCGTATGAGTAGCTCAACAACAGTCACAATGGCAGTTTACTGCTCACTCTTCACATATGTCAAACTCAAGGCCCATGGGCAAAACATGGCCCTCGTTGGCATCTTATCTGGCCCCCAAGATGACATGTGAAGCGTAAAATACTTTCATCACTTGAATTTTTTCTGTAATCTTTGATTATGTAAAAAAAAATACAACAGGGAATGTCAAATGAGACCAATCAAACTCTTGTTGAGGACCCTTCGACCAAGAAAATTAGCCCTTAGTTTGAAAAAGGTTTTAAATTTGGCACCCTTTTGTAAGTGAGTTTGACACCCCTGAATGTGCTACTCCATCTCTTAAGTCAGTGAAGACGCATTTACCACAAATTTGAACAATCGTAAACCTTCTACAAATGCTGTCCATCCAAACCAACGGAGGTGAACTCGCCATTTTGGATGTAACTGTTCTTAACACTTGAGGGTGAAGTGTCTGAACATGCACATGTTGTTGAAATACAACAACACATCACCAGCCTAGACACCTGGTAAGGAAACAAAAGTAGATTCTAGGGATGCACGATATTATCGGCATGGTATCGGTCAATATTAACGTTGATTTCAATATCGGACATCGGCCATTAAAATAACTCGCCAATATAAAAGGCGCTGTTTTTGCTGCGGCGGCAGCACTACGTGATGACGTTGCAGCACAACGTGATGACATTGCCACGGCAACGCAACGTGATGACATCACCCGGTCATGGCGGATAGGACAATTCAAAATGTCGGCAGTGTGGAAGTTTTATTTTTCGTTGGTGAGGATGTCTGATTCCGAAGATTTGTGTACTATGATGAGCCTTGCTACATTGTCCGCAGTCTGAGATATTTTTCAGATGTAACGTTACTGGAGTTACAACCATCATTTCCAACGATGTTGAGAAGCTAATAGCTGATAGCACGTCTTGTTGGGTGAGTTTTACCACAGACATTTGTATGTCATGTTAGCCCTGTTAGCATGATTAGTCTTACAGCACAGTGGATAGACAAAAACATTGAACTTAAGGCTGTCCTTCATGCACAGTAGTGCAGATGATCCCACACTTCAGCTTGGAACCCGGAACAAGCCTCCACAAGTGAGACAGCATTGCAGGTCACTAATGCTAATTAATAGGTTAACGTTTTTCATAGTAAGTTAAAGTGCTATGCATATCATATGGTTGTTACTGAATACATGTCACCAGCTTCTACAGCTGTTGCACATTTTTTGTAGCAAATAAGCCTAAATAAGAGGGACATGTTCTGACAAAAGAACGTATAAAAAATATCGGTATTGGTTATCGGCCAAAGAAGTTTTAACATATCGGCATATCGGATATCGGCCAAAAATCTGATATCGTGCATCTCTGGTAGATTCAACATTTTTAGCATCCTAATCGAAACCATTCAACAAAGAAGAATCCGTCCAGAGGACCTGACTTGACCTTGTTCAGGTTTTCTACCTGGGTTACTGAGCATGCATCAGGATGTTTTTAGCGTTCTTGTGTAAACAGCTGCTTTGATTTCAGCATTAATAACAATATGTAAAGTTTTCACATATTGTTTGTGTGTAAATAGGGTGTGAAACTTTGTTTTCTGCATCTTTGGCTTTTTATTTTAATTATCACAGTTGTCAAAGCACATGCTTATGAATACAGAAAATAAGTAAAGAAACATCAACAACAAAAGGTTAAAATTTCAAAATAGTTTAGTCACAAAATCAGTAGCTTGAATTTTTTTTTTGTTTTACATATTCCTTTATATCACTAAAATACTATTATTTAGCACAAAACAACAACAAAAAAAAAACACTGTTTCTCCAGGTGTGTTGTTTACGCCATAAGCATTGTATTCCTTCACTCTGCTCTTCACCTCGCCTCCAGCTCTGGCCTGGAAGACACGAGCACTTCTCACTCTCCTCCGTGATGCATCTCCCACTTTGTCTTGAAATTTCTCACTCCCCTCTCAACATGTGACCTCTCGGCTCACACACCCTGAGCAGCTCACTTGAAACACAAGCTCATAGCAGTGGTGTGTTAACCTATGGTGCCACATTGCACCGGCTGCCGCAGATGGATAAACTGCCAGAGGCGTGCGCAGAGTGAGCGTGTCTGGTTGTGCTGCATAAATGTGTAATATTGCTCGTGGGTGTGAAGATCTAACATGACTCCTACAGTATTCTGGATAAACTCTGCTGCCCTCCTCCACTTTCCTTGTCCCCCCCGACCTAACCACCAGAGAACCTGCACAGTGACCTCTTCTTCCTTTGTTTTTCTGTTTTGAGCTCATGCCCTCCTGCGCACCCTGCAGACACTCAGTCCTTTCCAGCTAACAGAATGCACGCTGCAAACAACATGATACTGTTTGAGATACTGTACCTATAAAAATGTAAACTTCACAGCTTAATATTTATTAGTTAATCTCACAATAAAGCAGTCACACATTTCTTACTAGATGCTTTGTTCTTTGATAATTTGATTTACAGACTTTTAGTTATCTCTATAAATATATCATAAAAAAACAATAGACACTTTCTTCAGAAGCGTGACATTCAATAAGAGGTCACATCTGCAGAGCCGCATTGGTAAAAAGAGCCTGACAACCTAAGTGCCTGTTTGACCGTGAGAGATCTGTGGAGACTTGTAAATATGTCAACAAGAACAGACACCGTTACCCCCTGCTTTTAGGGTTTGCACCTGCACAACCCAGATGCCATGAGGACATCAGCCTGCTTCAAATGAAATGTTGTGTTGTTGAACAGACAGAATGCTCCAATTTTCAACTTGGGGGAAACAATAAATACACAAAAATTAAAAAAACACAGACAAAACGTCTAAGGATTTGCATTCACAACAAGAGTACTTGCACCTTCATCTTAGAGATATGAGATGTAAATGTGCCTTTTTTTTTTGTTTCTGTTGTGTGGTATAAAGTTCAAGTTCAAGGTTCTTTTATTATCATTCACATCACATGTGGTGCATGAGGGGGGAATGAAATTGTGTACTCAAGGTTCTAGTTACACCCAAAACTAGCAAAAAATATAAGGTATGTAAAGAAACAGTGAATAAGGATTTAAGAGACGTGTATATGCTAAACAAATGCCAAACGGTACACTAAAAGATCTAATATATACGTTAAACACCAATTAAGTAAAACAATACGGCGTAATAAACAGCAGCACGGACATGAGTGTGTAGTGAGCAGATGGGTATGAACATATGTATGATTGGGGTTGAACATACACAGTATTGAAAAAAATATTGAGTACACCAGATTCAACATCAAAGGGAAACCAAACAAATGTTTTTTTTTTTTTAAATCATATGTCAAGAACAAAATTTGATGGAGTGCAAACAGGATCAAAATGAACTCAAACTGCCGTTCAAACGTGTTTTGTAGACTTTCTGGAGGGAGGAGGAGGTGGCCTGTGACGATGCAAGCATATGCAGCAATCATCTTGGAATTATTGAGGCAATTTTTCACTCAGCTTCCCTGAAAATATTTGCAGAGGACTCACTTATCTTCTGAATCTAGTCTTCCAGATCTTTTATTGTGCATAGGTCACGTCCTTCCCTTTTCTGTTTGCCAGTAAGTTAGCTCTTTTAACTGAACATTGCCACTTTTTGTAGTGTTTCATCTTTTCAATGTGTGCTGAACAGATGCTCAGCCTGAGTGACCTCCCTTCTAATTTAAGCTGCAAAAGCAAATCTTCCACAAAAGATTTCCCAGTGTGAGAAAAAAAAAATGTGTGAGTAGCAACTGTGGAAAGTCTGGACCAAATTGTCCTCACATTCTCATGCACATCACTGACATAGATCTGTAAAATGCGTAAAAGGTTTTATTATTATTATTATTATTATTTGCTGAGGTAATGAAAGCAGGATGAATTCAAGCCTTTAATCAGAGGTTTTGCTTTCACTTCTAGTTTGTATTTTGTTTGGTTTAGGCACCAAAAAGCTTGGTTACACTTGAGAATGTATACATACAAAAGGCAAGACTAAACTCTGAGGATAATGAGATCAATCTTTGAAAATCCTATTGATTTCAAAGTTAGCAACACAATCTGACATCAGATTGACCAAATTTAATAAGCTGTGCTCATTTGAAACATTTATGTGAGATCAACAGGCCAACCGGATAAAATAAATAAGGAAACGGTGTGCTTGGAAATCAGATTAGATGGAAACATTGTGTTTTGATTAGCAATGGAATGGGCACACGCACTAATAACTTAAAGGGTAAACAAATAAAAACGTAAACTATGACATGTAAGGAAATGACTCAAGCTGGCCCCTGGTATGCTTGATGAGTGAGTGTGGGCTTTTGGAGGGAAAAGTATTTAAACTCCACTTTGCTCTGTGTTTACACCTCATACCTGACACTGTCTGCTTGGACAAACCAAGAAGAGGTTGTGTTTACACTTGGGTTGCCCCAGAGTGGCTGCAAAGAGCAGAGCGCTGAGTCGTTTTCTCTTCTGCCTGACACATGCACACACACTGACTCGTGTGTGTTAGTATCTAAGAGTAATTATGCCTATACATGAACTTTTTCACACACTCTTAGACACACATACACCATAAGGGAAACTGTGGGCCCCAAGCCATAGACAGAGAGACCATTGAGTGCCCGTGTTTGTTTAAATGGTCATACGTCTTCTCGTCAGGCTCGAAGAAAGATGGCGTTTGGCGAACATGGTGAAAGGCACGAAGGGCTCGGGGAGGCAGGTTTATGGGAGTGAGTGACTGAGTGACTGAGTGACTTGGCACTTTGAAGTTCAACAAACAGTGCCTGGTTGATCAGAGTTGAAGTTGGACTAACATAAAGAGTGTTTCTGGTGCTGGGGGCTGCTCAGGCAGAAATGACGAACAAAATAGCTCAGAAACTCCTTCTTTGAAAGCATTATACTGTAGAAAAAAATTACAATAGATCCCATTAAATTCTGATAGGAACACCCAACCATACTATGCAAACTGTGAAGTACCATTTGAATGGAGTTATCACATTCACATTTAATGAGTGGAAAAATGTGTGCCCTTCTGACACTCAAACCAATTAAAAAAGTGTTGTTTTGATTCAGGAGAGTCTGGTACGTGCTGTAGAAATTGGTGATGTTTATTGTGATTCTGAAAAGGGTTGTGAAAAGTTTAATTTTGCCATTAAGTGATTGGGAAATCACTTTGAATATATTTATAGAGCATTCACCTAATGCCAAAGTAATATTGTTCAGTTTCCATTCCTCAACAGTGGGAGGGCTTTACTTTCCAGTAAAAAGAATAATGAGCAGATAAACGTGGGAGAAGCAGGTAAATAAAACTGTAAAATAAACAGTTTACAAGCAGAGAATTACCCTTATTTGTACAAGCTTGGCATCATAAGACGACTTAATGAAAGACCTGCAGCAACACTGCAGTCGTCAACACAAATCTATTTGTTATAAAAGTATTTTGTTTATGGCGTGTTGGAATTTGGTAACACAGGTTGGATTGAGTTCAATCCATCCATCCATCCATCCATCCATCCATCCATCCATCCATCCATCCATCCATCCATCCATCCACTACTGCTTGTCCATAATCGGGCTGCAAAGGAAACCAGTCCAGGAGAGAAATCCAGACATCCCTCACCTTTGTGACATGTTTCAGCTCATTCTGGGGGACCCCAAAGCAATTCCTTGGCCAGAGATGATGCACACTCCTTCCAGCAACTTCTGGGTTTTCCCCGGGGCCTCCTACCAGCGGGATGAGCTAGAAACCCTCTAAAGGGATGCATCCAGGATGCCCGAACCACCTCAACTGACTTCTGCTGATTCGCAGGAGCAGTGGCTCTACTTTGAGTTCCACCTCTATGAAGGAACTCCTCACGCTATCTCTAACGCTGAGCCTGGCCACCCTGCAAAGAAAGCATTTTGGCTGCTTGCATCTGGGATCTTGTTTTTTCAGTTGTGACCCAACCCTCATGACCATAGGTGAGGAGGGTAGGAACGTAGACAGACCAGTAAATCAAGAGCTTTGCCTTTTGACATAGCTTTCTTTTCATTATGACAGACTGAAGCAACATTCTCATTACTGAGGATGAGGCCCCAATTAGTTGATCCATCTCCCGCTCCATTCCACCAGCTCTTGTGAACAAGACGCCCAGATACTTGAATTCCTCCACTTGACAAACATTCTCCCCCACCCAGAAGGGGCATTCCAATTCTATTCAGGTCAGTTTATAGATACAGACAATTTAGCTAGACTTAAAGTTATATTTAATGTTTACACTTTTTGTCTTATGGGTCTAATGGATAATCAACCACATCAGTACAAACCTGAACTGGCAGCTGGATCTTGGGAATTACATACAGATTATCTGTCTGTTGATTCTGATGGTCAAATAGATTGCCATGATGGACACAATGACTGAGTTGGCAACATTAAATAGTAAGAACCAATTTTACCCAGATCCTTGTCATTTAAATGTAGTTGGCAATTCTGCAGTGCATTAATCTGAATTCCTCTTATATGCATAAAAAAGGCAATACACCATTAGCAGATTGTCACTTGTACCATATCGTTCACATGATGTATGTGTGAGGAGGTGCTGACCCTTGTATGTAAAATTAGCTACCCGTTTCACTTAGTTTTCTATAAATTACTGATTTTCTTGCCTTTCATTTAAATAAGAAACATTCCACTGAACATATGGGTAGTTTCAGTCTGGGAAGTGACACATGTCACTTGTGACACTTGACACATGTGACTTTTTATGTGACACATAAAAAGTCTGTTGTAGTTTTGAGTTGGTATTCATGACTGTAATGCACTGAACTATTTCTAGCTAGCTATTTACTTCTTTGTACATGACACTTTGTTGGGCACTAAGAAAATCACATTTCAGAATATTTGCGAAAAATGCTGAAGCGATCAAACAAACACAAGGTAATAAACTGTTCTTTTGGATTTTTGACTACTGTATAACAAAACTGGCTTCTTATATGGCAGAAAATAAATCATGGAAATTTATATTTCAGAACCTAAACCCAGATGTTTGTACAATCAAATGTTACTTGAAGAAAGTACATGTTTTAGACATTAAGTAAAACAACTTTTTTTGTATTTTCTTGTCTATTTTTGCTCACTGCTGCAGTCTATCTTCATAGCCTTAGCACCTTCTAGACTGTGGAAACCAGACTTCACAGCGTAATAGGATTTTCCACAACACAAGGCTGGCATGAATAGGCAAATCACACATTTGTCACCACATAATGCCCATAAAGTAAATCCCTTTTCCCTCTGAAAAACAACCCCAAACTTGCTAAGTGTACATCTTGGAATTTCCGTAGTTGTCAGTAATTCCTGCAGTTTTATGCAACTCAACTCACACTGTGACAGATATGTTTTCTGACAAAATCTCACTGTGAGCTGCCCACCCGTCTGTGTGGCCCTACCAGCTAACCTTCTCCCAGCATCTGCAGAGATGCGGACCTTATTAAAACAATCTTCCCAATTAACATTCCTGGCCCTTGGAGCCCCGTCAGCCCTCCCCCCATGGACCTCCAGTACTGCTCCTTCAGAACCGACCTCCCCTCAGTTTTATTATGACAAAGAAGCTGTGTAGGATCCAGATCAGCCGTAGCAGTCTTGACAACGAGTGGTAAATACGAGGCGAATTGTTTTCCTTCCTGCGGAACTGAGATCCATGTGGCTGTTTGTTTTTTTCAGCTCATCTGTGTACTGTTTGTATCAGATGGAAAGAGAATGAGGGACAGAGGGCGTAGATGCACAATGGATAAATGAATTAGTACCAATCAGGACCAGACAGTCATTATAAATGTTCCTAATAAAATGTGACAGGCACTGATGTGGACTCATTTGTGCAGGGTGAATAACTCAAACCTGGACAGGAGGGTGTCATGTAACAGGAGCCCGTCCACTAGCTTATTCAGCTAGCCATCAGAGAAATTAAATCCATAAACACAGCACGCCTTCCAGCAGAGTACAATTTGACCTGCCGCTTGAACTTATCAGACCTTTTTAGAATACAAACATCTGCTGCAAATCCTTTCACTTTACTATTATTATGAGATTTCACAAGCAGATAATAGGACATTCCACAGTCTCTTGCTCATCTTCTCAAAACAAAGCTATATTATCCACAAACAGTGGACACTGATACTGTGAGATTATGTCAGCGCTGTGCAAACTGGACCGGGAAAGGGGAATGAGATCCTGGTGTGGACGTGATGAGATGTTTAAAGCCAGAATCCATTCCTGATTGTCTGCTCCTGTGCCTCACAGGTGATTTGGATGTTTCTTTGTTTTTTAAATAACTTTTACTTCTAAGATTTGGCAGACGCCGTTCGGTGTGTTCTGCTTGTGTTTTAGTTCCAAATGACTTTGTTGCCAGTCTGTTTAGAACAAGCCATATTAATATGAGTTTGATTAGATCCAGTGGACATGCGGTGCATGGATGTCTTTGTAGTACAAGTTAAACAAACTAATTTAAAGCTGAATGTTTAGACGTTCCCCTTTCATCTGAAATTTGTGTAATGGAAAACCCATCCTAATGCAATTAAGTTTCCAACAAGAGTCTAATTTGATAGAAGTTTAGGAAGCCGTAGGAGTGAGCAACTGTTGTGGAAAATGGAACATTTTGCGTTAAACAAGACCATAAACTAGGATTACATCAGTGGCTGCTGTGCAGGGGACTGGTGAAGAGTAATATGATAGTGGCTGTGCAGAGGGAAGCAGGCAGACTCTGAGGGAAACATGGGGAGAAAAAAACACACAAATGTAATGTTACAGCAGATCCCATAGCCTTTCGTCATGGCCACTTTCATTTCCACCATCCTGATCCCTCTCCAATCACTTTACCAGGCACCGGGGAAGACAAGAGAAGAGGGGGAGGAAGAGGAAAAGGACAAGGTTGTAGAGGTTTAGTAAAAGTAGAGAGATGGGGGGTCCTCCATACATGTAGGGCACAAGAATGTTAAAGAGGGCGAGACAAAGCAAATAAGGGCACTGGTATCCAAACATGTGCTACAGTTCTGGAGGGGCACATCTTTCTCTGATCAGCTGCATCCCAATTTCAATGGTTTCCACATGGACCCTAAACTCTCCCAGATGGGCCATGAGAACATGAAAAGATGCCCAGATTCTGATCAGAAATGGGATCTGTTACAGTGGGAAGTGATACCTCCAACAATGTGACAGCAGAATGTTGAGAGATATAGCTTCCCTGAAAGAAATGGAGCTTGGATTTCCTCTTCAACACTTGTTCTACAGAAACACTGCCAAACTCGTTGGTGCTATAGATTTTCACTGCACTTGTCAACTTGTCTAACATGTTCAATTAAGCACTGCTGATGCCAAGGAAAAGATCTGAAACTATGCCAGCAATTACACTGATCCCTGTGAAAGTGGCACTGTGTAAGATTTCAAAACTGTCGTTGGGTCTTGATTTTTCCCAACCAAGATTTTCTATCATTCCAAATGACGTGTTACAGGAAGAAAAAAAAAAAAAAAATTTTATGACATATTTTTCCTATGTTTGCTTTATGTGATAATTTGCTACTGTTAAC
>JAVCKU010000071.1:5914322-5930163 GCA_032273985.1 Hypsolebias coamazonicus
ATATAATGTATCTGACACAAGAAAAAAAAAAAGATAAAACAAGATGCAGCTGTGCCACTTGGAAAGTTTAAGTAAAAAGACAAGAAACAGTAGCTAATGGTTTAAAATGCAGCCAAACTTTAAATCCCCTCTGTCATGTCCACAATTGTTCACCAAGATTCCCCCCTGCAGCTGCAGCACTATTTTGTTTTCCACACTTCAGATCTCCAGAGCTTCATGCCATAAAGCTATGCCAACGGAATGTGACTGCATCGTGTACGGAGAGAAATAGATCTGAAATGAGGTCAGAAGAACTACACTGGGGCAATGTTCTGGGCATTGACAGCGCCATGTGTTACCCAGCCTGGTTACCACCGAGAAGCGAGGTGTGGTAACAGTAAACAGTCCGAACGGAGGAATGCACCGTACGTTAAAACACTATTCAGAACTATTCATCACAACGCCCAGAGCTCTACATGAGCGCAAATATCAACGTTTCTCCCTCATTTCTTGTTCCACAAACAGGTTTCGGGATACCCACTGTCCCCCGCCATCCATAATTCTCCTTCATGTGGATTCTGAATGACTGGAATTCTTGCTGTCTGAAACTAATGCGCTTGTCAGAGGAAGTTTTATTAATAGCTCTGAGTGTAAACAATTTGAGGTTTAGCATAATGCCACAAAGGCTGCGGTTGTGGAGGGGTCACATTTAGAACATAACATTAGAAAATGGCTACAGACTGGAGATGCTAAGGATTGCAGGTCTACATACGGTTAGAATGCAATATATCTTTTATGCGAGCTGGAGAAAGGCAGTGACGACTCATTAAATGACACTGCAGTGAGCTGTATTGCACTCAAAGGCTTTGATAATAATACACGAGTCAACATTTGTATGAACTAATGTTGTAAGTTCAATAAAAAGCAAGTGTCTGTGACCAGTGACAGGATCTGCAGTCTATATACACCGCCATGGATCATTTAGTCTAGCATCAACGGAGCACAGCAGCAGCAGGGAGAGCATGTGTGACTTTCAGCAGCCTGAGATGTTCAAGCACTGAGATTACAAGCACCACCAAAGCCTTTGGTAATAAATCCAACCATTTTTTGTCGATCTTAAGCACAACCATAATCTGTCCTAAAAGCCAGTCAGCAACAAACAGACTCCGGGACAGAATGGTAAAGAAAATCCAGGAGTGACAGTCAGAAATCCATTAGGTGCTCAGTTTCCTCGTGCTGAACATAATCACCGCTTATCTCACGTCAGCTTTTAAACCTCCACTCCCCAGTACATGTAACCAAAAAAAAGCTAGTGAGAAATCCAGATGCTAATAATATGGTTTCATGTGCTCTGTTTTTCCTTTTAATTCAAACTCCCCAGCATATAGGAAAGGAATAATGATTTAACAAAGAGCCCAGATTAGACTGGTGTGAAACAAAGTGCTTAAGGCAAAAACAAAAAAAGGGAAACAATGCATGATAAGCCACGCAACACTGGGAAGATAATTAACGACTGGATGTGTCAAACAGAACAAGCAGCACTATCTTGCATCCTACTTCTGCAATGCTGTGCACACACACAAAAGTGCACAGAGATCCACTAAAATAAAAAGGGGAGAACATCAATTAAGGAGTGTGTCCAAAAGGAAGTGACTGCAGACACTTTCTCATAAAAATGTCCAAAATAAATAAAATATGACACAATATAGATCACTAAGAAACAGAAGAAACTGGCAAACAAGAACATTTTTACAACACTGAAGCTTAAACCATTGAAAAAAAAATGAAAAATATACACAATACAGTAGTGGTTAAAGCTCGAATTGTATGGGTGAAAGCAGGGACCGGAGGTTTCGTGGACTTTGTCCCGTAGAGGGGACATTTGGAGTTCACTTTTCTTTGTTAGGTCGAATCAGGCCCACAGGGAAAACAGTCATGCACCCCCCTCCCACCCCCACTTTCCTTCTAAAACTGTGAAATGGTCCAGAGAATGGAGAGAAGTATTTTAAATGGAAATTCTAACATAGCATTTGCATTAAAAATACAAATTAAAGTAGCGAGAAAATATGCACAAACTAAGGAGATAATGAAATCAGATTCCAGAAGTGCATATTTACTCTACGGAGAGATTTGTAAATTAATATTCAAATATATTCATTTCATGGTGTATGCCTTGTATTATGTGAGGTAATTTTGCCAAAGTCTAAAAAGTGCTGCATATCTGTGGCAGGTAATTGAGAGCAGTGATGTGAATAGAGTGTCGGATACGGTGAAGGCCTGACTCTCCCTCAGCGTCAATGTCTCACTGAGGCCCAGGAAAGAGCCATTGTTCCATCAAGGGACACACAGAAAAAGGATTAATTTAAATTTGGTTTACAATGCCATGCTTTTCAAGTTAATCCATCTGGCCTGTGCCCTGGAGTTACCAGCAAGTCCCGTCATTCCTCATCCACCCTACCAAAGCTCTTTGTTTATAATGTCAATTCCACCTCTGCTTGAGGAGACAGGCCCGAGAGACGCTGGAACTGAAAGCAAACAGCCTGACGTTATACAGAGTAAATGCTTGCTTTTTAGTTGATGCTGGTTACTTCACTTTTTTTAATTTTACCTCACAGATTTGTTGCAATATCTTCAAAATATTTACTGCAAAATGCATGTAATAATAAGGCTTCAAATAACTTGAAATAGTTGAAATTAATGCTCAGCTTTAGAACGATTTTAGCAGAGATTTGACATTTTAATTCAGTACATAATGCCTGTGTGATGCAGGAAAAAACACAGTCATGTCCTTCCTTCCTCTATAGGTGCTAAGTGGCCCAAATCATCCGGTCCCCCTGCTGACAGTGTTAAAATGAGTCTCCGCTTGCATCCATCATGTGTGTGTCCTCCCCTTCCCACAGAATTGAGACGCAATTATATTACTTTAAAAGCAGCATATTTCAGTCTCTGCTTGTTTGTGTCAATTATTTTTTTTTTAAATATGCTTTTTAAACCAAATCTTACATTTCTTTTTACTGTGGCTTTGAAATAAAAAGTGGCCAGCTTAATGAGACATTATAGAACAATATATAAAGTAATAAAGGAAAAAAAACCACAACCTTTTATGTTGTTTTTTATAAACTTTGCACTCTCACAGTAGGATGTTTTTAATAAAAGTTTTCAGAATTTGGTATACAGTAGTCGGGAAGCCGCACAGATCATAAAATCTTATTTTACTGCATGGTGGTTTGGAGAACAGAGAGATGGGGACTGGGAGGTATACCTGGGGAAAGAGCTAAAGGGAGAACTAACAAAACCCCAGAGCACAAAGCATATTTTTTTTTTTTTAAAAGATGAAAAAAAAAAAAAAAAAAACTTTAACATCATCAGTGACTGAAATGATAGTGCTTGTACTCCTTCACTTGTGCAGTGACTACTGCCGAGAGTCCAGTCAGATCACTGACCAGTGCATAACTCATTCAACCTTTATTTATACAGGTTAGTCTAATTGGGTAAATAAAATAAGCAATGGAAAACAAAATAAAAAAGGCATGCTACATTATAAAACAATGTAAGATACTAAAAATGTCTGCATTGAATTTCGCATTGAACTTAGTTCTTTAAAATCCCTTAGGGAGGTCAAAGTCAAGAGCTTCATATTTATTTACAAGGTATTCCAGGTTACAGGAGTAGAGTAAGAGAAGGCCCTTTTTCCAAATTCAGTCCACACTGAGGGGACACTGCAGGTAATGATGTCTTTGGAGTGCACATTGACAAAGTGACATGTAGGAGATATATGAAGGCAGCAGACCAAGTAGTGATTTAAAGATGAAAATGTACCAGTGTGAGAGTCTGTGTGAAAACAATGATCAGTTATCCAGTGAATACAGGGTGCAATGATGAGTATGGTAGGTACGGCCAGTTACGAATCTTAGCGCACCATGATAAACAGCATCCAACATCTGCAAGTTGCTTGCAGGAGCATTCATGTAAATAATGTCACCATAGTCAGTGCAGGGAAGGACAAGGCATTTTGTAGCATTCAGAGTTAAACAGGATCTATTTCTGAATAAGAAACCCAGTTTTACTTTCAATTTATTTACCGAGTTTTCAACATGAGGCTTAAAAGAGAGGTATGCATCGACCAAGATACCCAAGAATTTGTAGGAATCAACAAACTCAACAAGAACCACATTCATAGATAAGGTAGAAGGAAAGACTGCTGGTACCGACTTCCTGTTTGAAAACAACATCCCTTTGGTTTTATCAGCATTTAGCACCAGTTTGAGATGGAACACATCTTAATGGACGATGATGAATGCAGACTGTAAGAGCTGAAAAACCTTAACAACTGTTTTAGCTCGACAATAAACAACTGTGTCATCGGCATACAAATGTACAGGTAATCCTCATAAGTCGGAACTCATTATACTGCGCCGCAAACCCGTTAGTAAGTCCGGATTTTTGCCATAAGTCGAGGAAATACATGTAAAATGTATGTTAACGCTGCGTCGTACACCCGTTCTTAAGTCCGAGTTGCTGTAAGTCGAGGGCGCCTTAAGTCGGGGACTAACTGTACTGTAAGGATGCATCAGGATGATCTAACCTACATTACTTATGAAGATTATGAAGAGGGTGTGTCCTAAGACGGTGCTATGTCGTACACCATTGTTGACAGTTAAATAGCGGAAGAAGTACCGTTATGCTGAACACATTGCTTTCAATCTGAGAGGTAATTACCAGTACAGTAGAAAATCAACTGATATGGTCTGATAAACCAATGTCTGAGAGCTTTTGGCATAAGATGTCATAACAACCAAAACACCACTCAAGGACAACCACCGCTGAACATCCACAGAAGACAATAATGTAACAATAGAAATTATCTGCAGGAAGGAACAACACTGAACACTGACTTGAACAATGCTGAATTTTTTTCTACTGGAAGGATGCACAAATATGTTTTGAAGTATTTTGGTTTTTAACAGCTGAACAAGCATTTTAATTCAAAGTCAGAGCTTTGCAGCAACACAAAATAACTGAAAAGCTGGAAAAGAGTTAAGTTTGAGCTCAATTTAATTAATGAAATTAATCATTTTCCCAAAAGAGCAAAAAAAAAAAAAAGAGTGAGAAGGGAAAAACGATCATAATTACATTTTGTCAAATAACCAACTTAACTCGTGTTATAGGACCACAATCATGTTAGTTAATGTGGAACAGATTGTAAAGTAGATAATGTACTAGAAATCATTTTAAAATTCCTTAAGGTTTGAATTATATGGGTTAACTTTAAAATGTTCTAAAGCTTAAACCAGTTGTTCTTTTTCCTGCAATGAATAGACTTCAAAAAGGCAACACAGAAGGCAGGCTGAAGCAATGAGGAAAATGTAGGAACAAAACTGTGCCTGATGTTTTATTTATGCATACGTTATGCACAGATAGAAGGAACTAATGATGCTGGAACATTTCTACACAGCTGCAGATTTACTCAAGAAAAGACATTGTGAAATTTAAGACAAAATCAATCAAAACAACCCATCATTAAATTGCATTTGTAATTGAGGATATTGTAGTGAGACAGATTTTAGGTAAACCTATATCTAACAAAACATGATGTTTTAATTAAATTATGATAAATGCAAAAGCAGAAGGCCAACTGCAAAGCCTCAGGGTAGCACGGTATTCCAATTACACATTTGGATTTTTTAGGTCAACTCTCAGCAGTATGGCAAGGATTTAACTAATATTCAATTACACAGTGGCTTAGGTCGAATACAAGCCTGCAGATTTAGCTGTCACTCAGTGTTGGACAGCATGCCGCATGTAAAACTGTAAATAAATCGTCACAGTTGTGGTCATGTCAGATTTGTTTATTCTACAAGACTCTGCAACCTTCACTCGCTTCCTGGCGCATAGGCACCCTGTCAGTCTTGTTTACAAGAAGTCTTTTTCACTCACATTAAATGGCGATTTTCCGGCCACTCATAAATCTCGGTGTGGAATCAACAACCCTACTATTCGTCTGATTTTTTTATTTTCTTTATCTTATTTTAAAGTGTTAAACTATGTGCAGCTCATTGTGACAGGAATGCAAAGTTTGACACTGAGGTAGACAGTTAATACCACCTCCTTCTCATACACCATTAGTCCTGGCAGTGGGCTACACATTCCACCTCTCATGGAAGCAGGGCCCCTCCACTGCACCTAAAGAGTGCTAATCCAACTCTGGTCCATGCAAAACAGGGGACGGCGGAACATAAATAAATGAGAATGAGCTGAATCTCTTGTCTACTTTTCTCATTTCAGTCAAGTGCAGGGATGGAGACCAGAAGGCATGGTCACACTTCGGGTTAGTTCAGACTCAATTAGACGCCCTTCAACTAAAAACTACAGTGATTAATTTGAAGCCCTTAAAAAGTCGTCCCCTGGTTGTTGAAATGGAAGGAAATGGGGGGAGGAGAAAAAGTGTCTTTGCCCAGGAAGTCACCGTTCTCTCCACACTAGCTGTCAAAATGCATAAAGTTTATACTCAAAGACAGAAGGGACTAAAGGTCTAAGGAGAGAGGTCAAAGGGAGATTGAGGACCTCCAGCTCACTCGCTGACAGAAACCAGTTTCCAGCAAGCGCCAAGCTGAGGCAGATCACACTGATCTAGAGAAACCTACAAGAAGCAGTAGGGTCTGAAAAATGGATCCAATTTTTTTTTTCCCCATATGACTCATTAAATGGTCTATTTGAATACTGAGTACCACACTGGTTGGAAAAGTGGATGAGGATGTGTTAGTGGTCCATCTACCAGAGGTGCATTATCATGTAAAATGTAGACTGTAGAGTAAAAACATGGTTTCACAGATGATGGCATCTCAGCTTCAAGCACTGCTGGAGTATTATGTCCCTGCATTTTGTCAAAGAGATGCTACTGAAGCCTCCATTTCTATACCTCAACATGATGTATGCTCTACATGGAAACGACACATCATTCTCTCTGACATCTGTGTGTGCGACAAGTACACAAGATTCTGAGAACAAATGATGATGTACCTGGCTGTTCTAAGCTCCTTAGCATTACACGCCTTCAGACTTTCTCTGCAAGTATTTAGCTTCCATAAATACCTAAAGAGTCTCATAAAGCAAAAATATATTTGCAAACTAAGGATGACTTGGAGGATTTAATTGAAACTCTGCTTGATAGCACAGTTCATTTGATTAGCCTGATGACATCCAAACATTTTTATGTGCTACAGCTGAACACTATTAACACACTGACTCTATCACCTTTCACTCATCACCCAAAGTGAAATTCCACCCTCAGCAACATGCATAGCAGAAGAAAATTGCATTATTCTAATGCCATTCCCTGTTCTTCTCTCAAATATGTGATGACACTTCTATGGAGTCTGATCAAGGGCATAATGGTGACGGGAAAAGGGCAGCTGGGGGCAGCAGAATGTATGCTGGGTGAAAAGAAGGTAAAACTTTGCCTACTAATTTAATTACTGTTTAATATCATATTTTCCTCTGCCATTGTCTATATCAATCTTCTACGGTTTATGTATTATTCTCCTTAAAATGAAGAGTTTGTGTACATAAAAAAAAATTATGTGCTTTGTACATGTTGCAACTTAAAAAAAGCGCTAGAGACATAAAACTTAGCATTCTGTTGTGCTAAAAAAAAATCCTCAAATTATTGAACAAAAGCTCTCATATGGAATAAGTAAAATAGTTGTCCAAAAAGTTTCCCAAATCCCTCACTGTCTCTGTCTCCTTGAAGATATTGCTAAAACTCTACTGCCAATAGAAAACCTGTTAAGATAAAATGCTTTTGTGCTGCTTCACTGAATTCTTCCAGAATGTAGATAGTCACCCTAATACAGGTTTAAGTTTAATGTGAAGTCTACCATTTCCATCCAGCAAACCCTTTGTCTACAAGCAAACTTACTGCCAGTTCTTCCATCTGTGGCTGAGAGGATTAACAGACAGACTGAGGGAGTCTTATCTCACCTCGCAGAGATAAATCAGAGTAAAACAGTGCTGCTCGTGCACCACTCTGGAGAGAAGCAAAGAGGGAGGCAGAGGTATCTGAACAAAAAAAGCCACACACAGTTTCAGACTGTTTGTTTAAGACCTGCTTTAAGGGTTTACGCTCTGCTCTGCTCGCCTGCCCTCGGGGATAAATGACCATCGGCCATTGGCTCCAAGGTTGTTTGGAATGAGCAGAATAGCCACCCTGATCTCTTCTCCTGTGACAGTTTCCAGACAACATGGGACGGAAACAGCTGCCTGCCGAGAACATTTCCATTTTCCTTTACCTGAATGGTTTTAGACGTTTAATGCCTCCTGAGAATATGTTGATACCCATTCACATGTGCTTTTTTCTATGTACTGTATTCATTTTTTTTTACCTATAGTACAAATGGATAGTTCACACAGAACAGTGACTCTTCTATGTGGATGCCATCAGCAAAACACTTCAATACTAGCACATACTTAAAAGTGTGGATTCCCTTAAAGAAAAGTATATGCTGCTCTTAGTTCTTCATCCTGCATGCCAAAATGAATGGTACATGAGTATTTTAGCTGCTGGTGAATACATATGATGGATGATGCTCTAAATTTTTATATTTATAGATAAATGTGGACAGCTAAAATAACATCTGTCAGAAGTTGATGGCTTTATGTGGCTTTACTTAAAGGGAAAATCGCTTGAATGTTATGCTGGAAGAAAGGAACCCATTTTTATACAGATCAAGTTGGAAAGCTCTGCAGCAACGTTCTTTTTTGTGCAAAGTGAATCTGAGTAACTGACAATGTCTGACTGCAGGCAGAGGGGGATCCTGTCATTAGTAAGGATTTGTTTTCAGAGCATCGTTTTTCCTGCAGTCATTGCTAAGACAACCATTGCCGCTTATTTTCCTCAAGAACAGAAACAAACGTCAAAATAAATGTCAGTGCAAAGTGCTGCATTAAAATTGATTTGCAAAGCAAACATTTTATGAAAAAATATCCATAGTGGTGATGTCTCAAATCAATTATGAATCACTGATCAGCAAATTAATATCAGCAGTAATTATGTAGAGTTTTTGTCTGAATAGTTACTTGATGAGAAGCAACTTTCAAGGATAATGAGCTAACAGCAGACTTGGCAGTCGATGTGCCTAAATGTCAAAACATTTACCTGTTGAGCTGGAGATAAGTGTCATTCTGGTCTTGATCTGATTTTGTTAATTTTATGGCTAATCAGATCAAACATGCGCCTCCATCTTGATTTAAGTGGCATGAAATAATGTATCGTATGTGTGAGTCTGTCCTTTAAAATGAAGGCTGAGAGGTCATTTTGCACATTGAGGAAGTTTTAAAGGCGATAGGCACGACAGCGAGGGAGTAAAAATCCTTTCATCTTAGGAAACAGTCATTCATTTTTGCATTTGAAAAGTTCCCCCCACCACAAAGAACGCAGCCCATTCAGGACAACCTCTGGGGCATGAAACATCAATGGATCAGGTGCTGGCCAACTGCTCTGCTGAAAGTGGGAATCTCAAAGAATCTTCAAAGCAGTATTGGCAGGAAAGAAAAAAGCGAGCACTTACAACAGTTGACATCAATCAATATTGTTTGCCAAGAGCACTGCTGGGGGAGTTTGGTGGCCAGATAGAGGATAATCTACATTTAAGAGTAAGTAACCTGAATTGTGTACATTATCTGCAGCGCTGGTGGATGAAAGCCAGCTGCCAGGCCACTAGCAGCTGAGGGCTTCATCGCCAAGGACAGACTCTGTTTGCCAACAGCAAATAACCGCCTCTGGACTACCATCCCCCGCCCTTTTTTTTTTTTTTCTGCAAATAAAAGCAGTCTGCCACTGAGATGACACGAACTCGTCTCAGTGGTCACTACGCCACCAGATCAAACACAGTTATGAATGGAACAAACCCAAAACCAACACAGTAAAGAACTCTGAACTGACCAGAGTGCACAAACACTATATACAGCCAGGCCAAAGAGAAGGAGGAAAAAAAAAATATTCCAGTCCCTTTGTATTTTAGCATAAGAAGCTCATGGAAAATTGAGCACTGGTCATAAAATCAAATTGGTTTGGGGCACCAGAGGAGAGTAGTTTCTATTTTTATGCAGAATCCTGCACATTATTTCTCTTACAAGCCTTCAAAGTTACAACTTTGATTTTTAAATGAATTTAAAAAAAAACTTAACAACTAAGCTCCTGTTCAAACAACACATGCATGCCAAAGAGTTGTCTGGTTGGACTTTATTATAATCAGGTAAATATTAGTTTAGCTGCACATGAGTGACCTCCATTTAAAACCATCAAATACAGCCTAATATAAAAGGAACCTTTCTTTGTCTTCAACATTATAAAAAAGGGGATGACGAGTTGTGATTAGGGTGCACCAATTACAGTTTTCTGGACAATCACTGATCACTGAACTCTAAAAAGCCTGACTTGACGATTCCAATTTTGGCCAATACCAAATTTGTTTTATAAGTAACACTATTATAAAGGTCACAATGCACCTTCAATTTTCCAATATTATTTTATTGAAAAACATGCCCTTGAACAATATCCTAGAAACAATACAAACTTGTTTTAAGTGGGCATGAGGTAGAGCTCTGAAATATAAATGAAGTTTAAACAATTTGTACAAAAAAATATGTAAAATCGGTTTCTCAGGTAAGTATCGGCTGATCACCCAAAGTTAAAGAAATCAGGGCCGATTTATCGGTGCACCCTTAGTTGTGATGGGATCAAAAGAAGACATACTAGAAAATATTAAAGGCATGTTCAAAACATCTAATGTGTACTTTCTGTTATCACTCGCATGCACAAAATATGCATACTGTGTAAACATTACTGTATTACTGTTCACTTTAGTATAAAAAAAATCATTTTATGTAGTACAAAGTAAAAATGTCCCTAATTTTATGTGAAGATCAATGAAATAACAAGAAAATCCCTTGAAAAAAAATCCCTAAGTCCTACTAAGCACAACATGCAGACACATGTAGCTATAAACACACATGCTCCTGCAAACAAATGTCACGCAAACATGCACTCACTCTCAGGGACACGCACACATGCATTCTGTTGCAGCACGCTCATAGCAAGAGAGCTGCCAGCTGTCGGAGATCTTAGAGAGAACACAACACCACCTGTCCCCTTATCTTTCCCTCGCGAGCCAAGAGAGGCGCTCTGTCCAACTGGAGCCCCCTCTTTTGGCTCTCTCATCCTTAATGGCAGCGTCTCTGCAATTTTCTCTTTGACTGTGTACTCTTGTCTTTGTTGTTTTATCCTATCTGTCCGTCTGCATGTTTGATCTCAAACCACCAGACTCTGTGCAGACACACGTAATGACATCAAGGCTATTCTTTAACGTCAAAGGAAGCTAAATGTTGTACTTTTAGAAGCTGAATCTTCAGAGCTTAGGCAGTTAGGAATGGACATTCAGACCAGATGTGTCTCCTGTTGTTGCGTTAGGAATTTGTCCATCAGGTCAGTGACGGTGTGTTTGCATGTGTGTGTGTGTGTGAGGTGAAGTGCAAGGTCAACCTTTCTCTATCTTTGTGTTTACATTATCACACTCCTTCACTTCTCTCCTCCCTCTTGCCTTTGGTTGGTTAAGCATTTTGACACAGACACATTGATAGAAGACAGCCGGAGCAAAGGGTAAAGTCCAACCGCTGATCGACCCAGTTCTGCAGCTTTCTGTGTGAACACAAGCTCACAAATGTGGATTTTCAAAGACTCCGTTTGGGAATCGCAGTTAAGGAAACTGCTCTACAGTTGGAGCACAAGACTAATGGCAGCGTTGCATGGGTCGGGTAAAATAAGGGAGCATTCTCTCAATCTGTTCTGGCACCCAGAGGGCCGGCAGTGAAATGAAAACAACATGTTTCGTTTCCAGGTAACCAGCCGTAGTGAGAATGTGAATATGGGGGCAGAGGTAATGGGCCAGAGTTCCCCTGAAAAAAACATGTGCATGAACTTTCCTGCTGACATACTGTACATACACATAGAGAGAATGGGAGCACATTAGTAGGGGGAAAATATATATGTGATGGCCCAGCCAGCTGCATGGGAGTTATGGTTTGAAATCTGGCGGACATACTGCGGCTTTTATTTTGACTACGTGAAAATGCTACAACATATGGAGGCCACCATCAAGCAGAGTGGTTAAAATTAACTTAAGAGTTTAGCATTAATGAAGATGAGCCTCTGAGGAAGGAGTTTCTATTCACAAGGACAGAGATGGGCGCTAACCAGAGTAAGAATCCAGCAATGCTGAGAGTGCAGCTGAAAAAATATTTCACAGAATCATCACGGTCCTGGTTGTCTCAGAGGAGAATTCTAGCTCTTTGGAGGTTGAAAAAATACACACATGGCTGCGAATCTCGGGTATTGTGATTAAATATGGGCAACACGTGGCAAGATTATTAACTTATTCTCTCTCCTCTTTTTCCACTTCCATGTTGCTTGTTGCATTTCTGCCAGGCAATCAATAAGCTATTATAGCTCCAAACAGCAGGTAAATTAACTTAGGGCTCCACCTGCAGAGTCGGCACTAAACTAATCCCATCGCCCGGGGGAAATGCAGTTAGATACAAAAAGCCAGATCCTGAGATTATCTGCTGTTAAATTATCCTTATTAGAATTTTGTTTTTATAGACAAAGTCCAGTTCAAATACAAAAAGGCATTACTGAAAAGTAGGTTGACAGTAGGAATGCACCATCCACATTTTTTCACCCAATCCAATCCCGATACCTAAATCTGGATATCACCGATACCGCACCTTCCGATGTCATCATCATTATTTTATCATTCAAGCTTTATTCATACAAGTTAATCCCATTGAGCCTCTGGGACTCATTTTCAAGAGAGACTTGAATTCTTAACAAAGAGCGATGACAACAGTGGACAACAAAGACAACTATAGACAATCATAAAGGATGCGTACAAATTATATTTTATTTTTTACAAGTAAAAATAAAATGGCAACCATTATTGATTTTATACTCTCTACAGGCAAGTACAATTTGTACAAATAAATGCATGCATGTCCAAAAAAGGCAACTTGAGGTAAGTTTTATTAAAGTTGGCTGAGGTTCAAAGTTACAATTGAATTCTGCAAACACAAAACATGTTTTTTTTTTTTTTTTATTATTTCTAGCTTTGAAACTTTCTGCACCCTTTCCATTCAATGTTTGTTTTTTTCCTTTTTGATGAATTTGTTTTGTTTATGTTGTTTATTTTAAATAAATAAATGAATTAAATATATATTTAAAAAATAAATGGATTCAAACATCTGCTAAATTCATGGCATAAACCAACACAGACATGTTCCTGTTCTTAGTATTTTACATCGCTTTAGCTGTTTGTTGTTTTGCTTTTTTAAAATATGATTGTCTTGTAATTTTCAATTCATATGCTTTTTTTATGATTGTCTACTGTTGTACTGATAAATATCTACTGGAGGGTAAACTATATCTTGGCTGCAAGTAGTCAATCTAGGTGCAAAATCCTTTACTACAACTGATAGTGGTTGGTCGTTAATTACGATGAAGTTTAGCAACTTCTCGGTAAACATTCGAGCTCCGTGGCTTCAGTTACGCATTTTTCTTGTTCAGTCCGAAACAGGCAGTCTGATTTCGGTCAGCCGTACTCAGTCTGCTCCTCCTCCGAGACGGGCAGACTGAGGGGGGCAGATTGAGCACGGATGACCGAAATCAGACTGCTTGCTTCGGGATAAACGAGAAGAACACACAGCTGAAGCCACGGAGCTCGAATATCCAATGTAAAACTAACTTTACTGTGGTTTAATTTGGTGCTATGTTTGATTAATTTCAATGTACTGTATGTCGCGACGGAGCTTCCTCCTCTCTGTACAGCGGCTCTGCAGACATTGCATGTTGCTGTCTTGCTTTGTAGTGTTTCTAGTGTAAAACACTTTAACACAGCGGCCATGTTTCAATGAAGAATTGGTTAGCCACAGTGCTGCTGTTCAGTCCTCACGTTTTAGCTGGCTGCAAACTGTTAAGTGGATTTCCTGAATGTGAGGCAAGTCTCTGGGTTTCATGAGACACGCCTCTATTCAGGAAATCCATTCCGTAGTTTGAAGCCAACTTGGAGAGCAGCTGGCAGGGCATCACATGTGGAGACATTTCAGCAGACACAGACATGCATCATGGATCGGAAATCTCTGCAGGTTGGATCAGAAAAATCCGATACGTATATTATGCTTGTATCGAAACCTGATACCAATACCGGATCGTATCGGTCCCATCCCTAGTTGACAGGTTAAGTATGTTTACCATATTAAAAAAGGTGGGCCACAGAGGCATAATAGTAAAACAAGAGTTAATAAAATGGGGAGGGAGGGAGAGATATGCACAGGAAAATAGAAATATCACCCCAAGCCTAACAATGGTACTTTTGCCATACAATAAATAATCTCACTGAGTCAGATGTCAGCTATTTCAAACTTACCCACAGCAACACTGACTACTGTTTTGAGTCTGAATGGGTCCTCTCGTCTTTTCTCCCTTTCACATGACGTCCTCCTGTCTGTCTTTTATCTAACTCTTTGCCAGTATATGGTTACACGGAGTTCTTTTTGTGTTATTGCCACACCCTGTTTAGAAAGGTCAAGTAGGCACAAAGCAGAGGTGAGGGTGTATCTGTTCTATTCACTGCATAGTCAAGCTCCTCGTCTCCTTACGGTCATTATTAGTCTTTGTATAAGTTTACATGCTCTCCACTGAGAATATTCACCACACATGTAGTTGGGCCCGAGGGGAAAAAACACAATTCACTAAACGTTAATAAAGTGAGACAGCTGTTTAAACATGTCAAAAGATATTACTCTCACACTATAATTCTGCTCAGTATGAGTTTTTCATTTTCCTGCTGATCCATGTTTATGTTATGTGCTTGATTATTAGCCACAACCTCTTTGCTTATAAAGTCTGTTGGTTGGTTCCAAAGATCTAGCAAGTTCTAGCAATATCTAGCAAGACCAAATACTATACAAAAAAGGTTAAATCATGTCATTTCGTCCAGATGACATGATTTAACCTTTTTTGTATTGTCTACCTGGATGATTGAGCATACAAACTTTTTTTTACCAAGTACTATATCCCACTATTCAAACATAGTTTGTTTTCTGAGAAGAGTCCTAGCTTTGGATGCAGTCTTGTGTCAGTGAATCTTCGAGGTGAAATCCATTTTCCCAGCTGGTGTTTAAATGACCAGATTAGCCACAAAAGGAATGAAGGACAATTAGATGGCGATGGGATGTCATCATGTATTCCCTGTTTCCATTAGTCATTGACTGATGGGATGGTTGTGTCTATCTACAGTCAGCAACAAGAAGACTGCCTCATTTGTAGTCTGATAGGCAGATCATTATCAGTGTTTGGATTTACTGCTTACCTCACCAGCTCTTGCTGCTTGTCATGCTGCAGGCTCGGCAACAAGCTACAAAGCTGATAAAAAATTTCACATAACTGTTTTCTCCCCCCTTCTGTCTTCTCTCATTAGCATAAAGTTAGGAAGTATGGTCCTTTGTAAAGAAAGAAAGTGGAAAAACTGGAGATGAGAAATTAAATGGGATAAAAGGGACAAGAAAAAGAAACCATAATGGAAGGTATGAAATCATACTTAAATACAGGTTGTGCACAAGTGTGGCTAAGATGCCAATATTCATATAAACACTATATTAAAATATGTGCAAAAGCAGCCTGTCATCACACTTTAGCAAGCAAAACACCTGTCTTCTTCTCGATACCTTTTGCAAATTTTACGTTTGGACAAATAGTACCCTTATCCATGTTTTAAATTAAACAAATATGGTATGTGTGCCATGTGCTTTAAGA
>JAVCKU010000071.1:6149143-6160403 GCA_032273985.1 Hypsolebias coamazonicus
AGTAGGTTCCAGTAGAGCTGACGGTAGTGTAGCTGAACTTGGACATGGAGGTCACCATCGATGTGGCCATGGAGGTGGCGTTGATGCCGTCTTCGCCCTCCCTCCTCCTGCCCCACTGGCAGCGGCGGCACAGGCGGTTACGACAGCAGCAGGCGAAAGTGGCCAATAGGGCCTTGCGGAAACGAGTGTTCATGAAGCAATAAATGATGGGGTTGACGCAGGCCGAAGTGTAGGACAGCAGGTGGATGAAGGAGATGGGTGCTCCAGAGAGGGCTTTTGAGGCAGACATGGGGTCAAAGGCCTTCCAGGTGTTGACTGAGTACAAGGGCATCCAGCAGATGAAGAAGAGGGCTACGATCACCATCAGCATGCGGATGACTCGTCTCTTGGCTTGAAGTTTAGCCTCTGACGTGTTACTACGAGCTCGCTCAGTCTTGAGCTGGACGGTGCTAGATGAGGCAGAGAGGGTGGGAAGCTCCACAGCGAAAGTGGGCTTTTTTGACACCTGAATGTAGCAGCCATCGTCGTCGTCATTCGCCATAGCCCTCCCTATTCCGTTCCTTTGACCTTAGAAAGAAAAGAGTGAAACTGTAATCTTGGGTCAATTTTGTTAAAGCAGACAGTGACACATTATTTATTTGATAATATTTCAAGTCATAATAGAATATTTTAAACCAAAAGTGTGAGCTTTTTCACTAATTAAAAGTGTAGGACCAAGAACAGAGCCTTGTGGAACCCCAAGAAAAGAAAATCTGTTTTGGCAGATTTTAAAGAGTATATTATTTAATTATAACAACTAGTGTGTGTGTGTGTGTGTGTGGGGGGGGGGGGGGGTGTTAGCAAAATATCACAGTAGAAATAGGAGAATGACTATGATAAAACACAAAAACAACATTCATTAGGCTTATATCCCAACTGATAAGCAGTGGTAGGCACAGCTAACCAAAAAGTTAGATTTGCTGACTGCTAATGTGCTAACTAAAAAAATTAGCTTAGCTAAAGATAAAAATGATAAAAAAAATTAGCAGAAGCTAATGCTAAAGCGCTAACTTTTATCATACACTGCTGTTGCTGACACTGTAAGTCTGTCTGTAATCTGGCAACATCGTAAGTGAACGCAATTCAAAACGGTTCATAAACCACAAGTAAAGTGTCCATGTCCTGTTCAGAGGTGAGCCTTCAGAGGCATCCGGTCCATCGGAACCAAAGAGGCGGAGCAGAACTTCGCTGTGCTATAGCAGAGTGATGCATTCAATATCTGTCAGATATCTTCCTTGTGTCATTTACTTTAATGAATTAACTCATTTTGGTGGTCCTCTTTGTGGTTAACTACTTTTATAAACTAAATGCAAAGTTCATGTGTCATCATCGATATTCTCTTGGTAATAAATCTGTTTGTATTAAAGTAAAGATGTGTGAAATGTATGAGAGAGTCACATCCCAGTCACAGTGAGCATTGCAAAGCATGCTGGGTAGGAATTGTGTTGAATGTTTTTTGTTGTTATTTTCCCGTTCTGGTTTGGTTTGGGATTTATGGAAAAGTCTGTTATTGGCTGGAAACTGACACCATGAGACAGACTGTTTGCGGTAGGTAGGAGGGAGGAAAGCACTGCACGGGTGGTGAAGTCATTGGGTGGAACTTAGCTTTGCTTAGCTCTGCTTAGCATTGCATCACTCTGTATACATCACCATTCTCCTGTACACTTTTAGTGCTGATTCATTCAACCTTTATTTAGACAGGTTAATCCCATTGAGCCTCGGGGACCCATTTACATAGAGACCTGATTTTAACGAAGAATGGTGACAGCGGTGGATAACGACGATAATAGATAACTGTTTTTAAAATTAGCAGACTTGAATTTACCATATTTAAATTTAGCGGAAGCTAACTCCACTAAGGGTTTTCAAAGTTAGAGAAAACGTTAATCCACTAAACTGAAAGTTAGTTCTGCTATTAGTGGAATAGCAGAACTGTGTCCACCACTGCTAAGTTTTAGAATTGACCAAATCCAAGATGGTTGCCACAGTTAAGCCATCTTAATAAAGAAAAAATGACAGTAACTCAATCTGTTTGAGCTGATGGGCTGAGTTTTGTTGAGGTATTAGCAGACCCTGTTCCCCAACACATAGCCTACTCTTAGTATTAATTGTCTGGAATCCTTGCCTTAAACTAGGGATGCACAATATTTTTGGAACCGTATCGGACGATGTTAGCGTTAAAGTTCAATATCGGACATCGGCCATTCCATCAAAATAACTAACTAGAATAAAAGATGCTGTTTTTGTAGTCAACCCAGTGACAAGGACGCCTGCAGCGCCAGCACAACGTGATGACGTCACATGCGCCTACCTGATCTCACGGCGGAGAGGAAAATTCAAAATGTCGGCGGTGTGGAAGTTTTATTTTTCGGTGAAGACGTCGGATTCTGAAAATTTTTGGACTACGTTGACTCGCTACATCGTCCACAGTCTGAGATATTGTTCCGACGTAACGTTACCCGAGTTACAAGCCGTCATTTCCGACGTCATTGAGAAGCTAATAGCCGATAGCACTTGAATGAGTTTCACCACAGGCATTTGGACGTCGTGTTAGCCCCGTTAGCATGATTAGTCTTACGGCACAATGGATGGACAAAAACTTTGAACTTACAGTCTGTCCTTCATGCACAGGAGTGCAGAGGATCCATGCAGCTAAGAACCTGGAACAAGCCTCCACAAGTGAGACAGCATCACATGTGACTAATGCTAATAAATAACATTTAACACTTTTCATTTGATGTAAGTTAAAGTGCTATGCTTATCATATGGCTGTTACTGAATACTGTATATGTCACCAGTTCTTACAGCTGGCAAATAAGCAAATAAGCCTAAATGAGAGGGCTATGTTCTGACAAATGGACGTAAATAAAATATTGGTATTGGTATCGGATATCAGCCAAAAATCCAATATCGTGCATCCCTAATAAGATTTTATTATTATTATTTCTTAATAGCATTTTCAATGGGAATTTGTTTCCTCCTTAAAAGTACAACAAAGAAGTAGAAGTTAATACTCCTAGTCCAATTTAGGAGTTGTCTGTTTTTCTTGTTTTCCTTATCTGAGTAAAATGTTCCTTCACATCACCTGAAGAAAAGCTTATTCTGCATTCTTATCTTTAAATTTAACTTGGAAAACTGGCCCAAAAAAAGTAAAAAGTCAAAACCGGAATTATTGTAGATGAGTGGTAAAATTAAAATGTGAAAAAAATCGGATTTTGACTTTGTCATTTATTTTTATTGTTACATTTGAGTTTTAAAAAATAAAATAAAATTTCAAACTTGCTTAAAAACATAAACTATGTTGTATTTACCTTGACACCTCACGGTTTTCCTTTTTATTTACTAGTTTGGTTAAACATACTCATAGAAATTTAGAAACAATGTGCTAAAATAATGTGCATAGCTAATCAGGCTCAATAATTTGCAGAACATCTCTGATTAAGCACAAAACAACGCATTGTAATAACAGTATAATAATATATTTGGTCATGTAAAAATAAAATGGGTTTTACTTTCATTCTTAATAATCCATATTCAAATCTCACTTATTGGACAAAAATAACCTAAAATGTTTTTTTTTCCCAAATAGAATTGTTGTTTTTGGAATTTGGACCCACAATATAAAGCACATAGCTTTATGAATTCATAATAATGAAAACGTGATGATGATGATGGATTTGGACTTCCGTTCAGGCTCAAACTGGATCTTAGGCAGGTGCAGAGACGCTGCAGACTGATGATAAAATAATTTTGGTTGCAGCAGCACTGATCCCTGATGTCACAAGTCCAGATGAGGCATTATTAGATATTCAGGAAGCTCCACAGCAAACATATTACATTATTCATTTTTCCACACCCCATATTTTACAGAGAAGTCATCTGTATTGACACAAAGAAATACAGAAAAATGTGTCAACAGAACTTGCCTTTTCATTCTGGCTTTAATGGTGTGATTTGCAAATATTTGGAGATGGAAATGAACAACGGGCAGCTGAATTTGAAAAGTGTCAGATCTTGTGTGCACAAGTGCTTTGAAGCTTCAAAGTTAAACTTGGAAAGTGATAAAGGAATTGTTCCTGTGAACTTTGGTAAAAATCATATTTAGACAGCCTTATTTAGCTGAATTTATATGCCATATCTGAGTTTGCGTTTAACTTTAGTGTACGTAGTATATTAAAAGAATAAAAAAAGTTGTATGAAAAGAAAATACGTTTTAAACAAAAGCAAGCAGAAAAACAAAAGGAACAGTAGTAAAGTATTGTATATTCTGCCATACACATCACACTGCCCTATAAGTCGCAGCCCTCCCAATATGTCTAAAAAAGTGGAAAAATCCATAAATATGTTGCTTTGCCGTATACGTCGCATCTATTATGCATCACCCACACGTCGCGTTTGTTACGCGTCCCTGCCGATAACCTGAATATGTGGACCGAACCCAAAAATGTGGGCCAGTGTTGTGCCAAAAATCAATAGGCTGCCAAATGGCAGCTGTGGGAGCGTGCACGGGAGAACTTTAACAAGAACTTAACAAGATTAACACTTAAAAACAATTATTTGTTTTCTTGAAATTATAGTAAAGGTGTGTCGCAGTCTGACTTTTGCCTAATAATCAAATCAGCTGCATTTCAAAACCTGATTCAACACAAGCGAGCAGGGACAAGCCGCTATTCATTTCTGTGAAACTTAACAAGATAAACGCCTAAAACAATTATTTGTTTGCTCGACTTTATGGTAAAGATGTGTCTCAGTCTAACGTTTGTTTAATAAAAGGTTACTAAAAGGACTTTAACAGTCAAATCAGCTGTATGTCAACAGTATTTGCTCAGGAAGGTGGAACGCTGCTTGTTTCTTTGAAATACAGCAAGAAAAGCACCTAAAACAATGATTTGTTTGCTCAAAATGATAGTGTCTCGGTTGAACATTTACTTAATAAATGCACTTTAATGGTAAAATTAGCTTCATTTCACTGGGGCGTGCAGCTGGTTTGACAGTTGCTCCAAGCAGCGAGCAGAACGAAGGTGGAAGTTTATGGCAAGCTCATTGTGTCCTTAATAGCTGGTGAAGATTCTCAGTCATCCAGGACATGGTAAATTCAAAAAAGGTCAAGACAAAAACACTAAAATATAAAGTAAAGTATAATAAATTAAGTCCAGTTGTTTTTGTCCTGAACTATTTTAAATATGTCATGTGCTGTGTACATCCGCTGTACGTGCCGTAATGTAGACCGTAACTCCGCATTTAGACCGTAACTCAACTTCATTGTTTTCAACGGGGGTCGAACGTAAGTCCGGAAATCCGGAAGTCGGATGATCCGTAACTCGGTGACCACCTATATTCTTAAATGACGTTTTATGATTGGACATTACTTGATTTCCATACTTAAACTATTCCACAGCTTCACCCCATGTTCCCTTTTTCCTTTAAATGATAAAGTCCTTCCTGTTTTGAGAAAAGCTTTTGAATGTTTCCCAATCACACTGTCGGATTTATTGAAGATTTATGCAACAAAAAAGGCTTTAAACAATAATATGTAAATGTGCGTTGCATTTTATTGTATATCTGTTACTATTATAGGTGAAATCAACGCTGTGAGATAGGTGGAGTGAGCTGACAGTCTGACCTTTGATCAAAAAGTGTCAGCTGTCACTCTGTCCGTCCATCAGCAACAAGCTGACCTTCACTGGACGTCTGTCATCTCATCATCAGACCTCCGCTTCCAGGTCTGTTCATCTGAACGGCTCCTTCAGGAAAATCACAACAATATAAACACATCCAATGAAACTGCATTATTTTGTTAAACTACTGGAAATGTGATTGATTTGTTTTTAGCATCATTAAGGTCCAGTGTGTCTGAAGAAGCCAGGGAGTCATCAGACGGCCTAATTAAAGCAATTTCATGGTTGCCACATTTTTAGGGGGGGATTTTAATCTGAAATGCACCAGTGTGCTCATGCAAACATTCAAAATTAAAAGCATTTCCCTTTAAAATTAGCTTCATTCTGTGTTTCTCCCCCAAGTTTGAAAGCCTTGCCTATAAGGTAAACTGATGTGCCACCCTCTAGTGGAGCTGAACGTTAGCATTTATTCTTCATAATCACGTTTGCTTTAAACCTAATTGGTAGAGGCAGGGAGGCAGAAATTGAGGGACAACAAAAGCTACCACAAACGCAATTAGATCGATGCAAGGCAAATGAGTCGGTGGCGTCGGAGAGACATTTAAAACGAGGCGACGAGAGTAACGGAAACACATTAAAACTGCGGTTGCCAAACTGAGACGCTCTGAGGTGTTGCACGTTTATGTCGAGTGTGCTAGCACGCCAAGGAGACGAGCATTGCACTTCAGGCTCTTTTCCTCCCATCGCAATTAGAAGGTTGCACATCAGTTAACCTGCATACATATTTATGTCCCATCATGATCTGCAATTTCTGAGCTGCACAGAAAGGCTGAGCGCTGGAGAGCAGAGAGGCTTCACACCCTTCAGAAAGCACAGGAAATAAGGTGACAGAGACGATGAAGGTCCTCGAGGCTTATTGAAGACATCCTAGACTTCTGGTGGCTGTCACCTTTGTCTCCCTCTTACACCACGAGAAAGCCTGTTTCTTTTGTAATAAAACTGGACCAGTCACTCTGCATGGCAAGCTCTTTGGTACTCTTTGTGAAAGCCTTACACAACCGCTTGACGTTAATTGTGACTAATAATTCCAGCCCACATTTTACTCCGTCTGCCATCGCGCCAAGGTCTGGGTCTGGATGGACGCCAGGAAACAGAGTCTCAGCAGCGGAAAGAAAAAGCACAGTGGCAGACGCGCACACACTCGTGTTAATTATTTGTTTAATAAATATGCAATAACTCCAGCTCCTGGGGCAATAACTGATCTCAGAGCTGTGTGTCTCCACAAGAGTCAGTGTGAGCACATTAGATGCTTTCCCCTGGAACGTCTGCAGAGGTCATTTATATTCTAATGTAGAATGAATGTTGGCATTTGTTATTTTTACTTTTTCATTATTACTTTGTGTGTTTGCCTAATCCTGATTATCCCCACGTAGCACTGAGACAAGGCACGCTTTGCTTTCCCTGCATGTCTGCTCTACAAATAGCTCCATTTTTAATCACCAAAGTCTTTAATCACTCGCCACTGCTCAGATGGAGGGTTTTACAAGGGTGATTATAAAAGTTGGTGAGCAGCAGTCCTCCAACGATGACAAAGATACTGTTCAATCCCTAATCCTCCCTATTATACTGGTACACAAGCCTAAAACTCCCTGTCTGAGCTCTGTCGGTGGATGACTCTGCAAACCGTCCAAAAACATGAGCAAATGCTGACGTAAAGGCAAACTCTGTGTAATTCATTATGAAGCATCCACACTGTTGTGATCCAGTTTTCTTCTGTACGTTTTCATTCTCGTTCCACATTTTTTGTGCTAGTTCAAGGAATCATTTATCAAAATGTTCAGCTGATTCTGGAGAAGGGTGCAATGTTTTTCATTCAACCTTTATTTATACAGATTAATCACACTGAGCCTCGGAGACTTGTTTACAAGTGAGACCTGTTTTAGACAAACAGAAGAAAAAAAATAAGGAAAAGAGAAAACAGAGGGAGGTTAAAAAAAAAAAATCTTATCTCGTACTATGTCCTGGCCGGGGCCCAGTTTGAGAGTTGGAAAGACCTTGTGCATAACCTGCAGACATAAAGACGTCATGATACATTTATGCGTGAGGAAGCCAACGAGGGCAGTGAGTCATCCATGGACTGCCAGAAAGTTCCATAGTTCTGATAAGATGGCACAGTGTCTATCCGCCAGCTCAACTCTAACATAGATCCACAGATGTCTTCGGGAGGGGAGCAATAGTGGAAGGGGGCAGAGCTTCTCGTTCACATAAACAATTAGGAGAAGTTTGAGATAGCTGGTCAAATCAAGGCCGAGTGGGGAAGCCAAATTCAGATAACACAATTATTTGGGGTCAGGCAGACTTAGCTTGAATTCCATGTTTGCCTTCAAAGTTCTGCTGGAACGTTTCAGTAACGATTCCAAACAGCTAAACTTTGTGGTCACACCGCCGGACCGAGCTTGTAGCTTCTCCAAGGTCGATTCCTTACCGCCAGTGAGTCCCAGCACCGCAAATGGTTTGTGATTCCCAGAAGTCACGTACAGCTTATGGCTCAGCTCATACAGCGTCTGAGTCTGAGAGCTTACCGCTCGGTACATTCCTTCATACAAGCCAGGCAGCTTTACCAAGGCCAGAACAGCTGCCGACATTTTCCACATTTGTCTATAAACCAGGTACCCGCTGACTCCAAAAAGCAGAAATTCTCATTGTAAATCCAATTATGTACTTCAACATCCTCAACAGACAATACAGACACACCATCTTCCACTGTCCCCAGGAATCCATAGTATATCCAGCTGTGAGTGTCCCTTTTAGGGCATGAGGGCTCTCCTTTACTCTGTCTTCTCATTGAGAACATTTTATCAGTTGTATTGAGAGACCAGCTGACCAAATCCATAATTTACAGTTCGGAATATATAAAATGAAAGGCTCCGATAGGAATTAGGACAAAGCACAAAGCAGGAAGGAGGCAGAAGCAAGAGGGAAGGTGTCCGTTCTCATTGAGAGCAAGCAGAGAAAGGACTCTTGGTATTGGTGCAACTTTAGCTTTTTGAAATATTTAGCCTTTTCTGCTACTTTTTCCACATAGAAAATGAATTTATCACATTTTACATCATTCAGATGTTTAGATCTGTTTACAACCTTTTACTGATCCTTTCACATTTTGTTCTGGTTCAGCTTCTTTCAGCTTCATTGTGCAAATTTTAACTTTTTTTTAACAGCTGCTTTCAGCTAATCTCAGCAGGGATATTTTATTTTATTTTATTTGCTGTTTTTTTTTTTCTCCCTCCTTTCAGATTATTTCTGCCAAGTAAAACATCTTTGGGCTTCTTCTAACTTTGTTCTACTAACTTCAGCTTAGTGTGCACCTTTAAGCTTATTTCTGCAAGTGTCCGCTTTTTCTGCTATTTCAGCTACTGTTTAGCTGGTTTTATGCTCATTTTAGCTTTTTCAGCTAATTTCACATTTTTTGCACTCATTTCAACTTTTTTTCAGCCTCATTCAGCAAAAATGTGCTCTCTCCATCCTTCTGCTAATTTACGCTTATTTTTTCTTGGTACTTTTCAGCTTCTTTAAGCCTAATTGGGCAAATGTGTAATTTCTGCTTTCTTCTGCTCACTTAGGTTTGTTCCTACATTTCAGCATTTTGCTAATTTCAGCTGTTTTTCAGCAAGTTCTTCAGCAATAAGCATTCACACTTTATTTTTACAGGAAATGTGATTTCTCAAGTTTTTATTGTTTTCATTTTTTAACTATGTGGTAGAGATGTATGATCATTCTGTTAGATAATAATGTTAAATAAAACTGTTCACATGAACATTAAGTTTAGATGAGTCATACTAAACAGATAAACTGAAAAAGAGTTCACAAAACCAGGTCAAACACGTCTGACATTTACCTTTAGATGGCTGTTTTGAGCTGAAGTGAAGACAACTCCAAGTCTTCTGCACAATCAATTGTTTCAGTAACCCAGAAGGAACCAGTCAAAATGCTGAAAGCTTTTATATTGTTTTAGTTAAGCTCTTTATTCTGCAAGATTTCAAGGAAAAAAAGGAGATATTCTGTATTTGTTTTGGTTCATTTTCAAATTATTATCACAATCAATAATATATTAATGGAGTTGCGCCAACTAGTTTGTCCAGACAAAGTCTACCCTTTCAAACATTGGGCATCCTTAAATATTTTCTTACATTTGTTTTGTCATGGACTTTTTTTAAATGCTCAGACAGTCATTGCCCTTATTTCACCAAGAAAAAGACATACAGCTAGATTTCATTTAGATTGTCTGAGAAGTTAAAATTAACATGAAAAAAAGCTTTATTTGGGTCAAGTTTGTCTTAGAAACAGTGAAAGTCAGGTTGTTATTAGCTCATCTGATTTGTCTAAATGCAGAAGTTTAAAGTATTAATTGGGCTGATTTGTAAGAATTTAAAAAAATATTTTTGCCAAAAAGAACTGTAAAAAAAAGCCCTGCAAAAAGTAATTAAAAATTAGGATCCATTTACCCAGTTCAGACAAAGCTAGCTAAGAATAAAATCATTCAATTAAATACATTTTAATATATGAAACGTTATATTAACAGCGATTTAAACTCCTCAGCATTCAAGGAGCCTCATGAGCAAATATTAAAGGTTGGCTCCTGAGTTATTTTTTTCTCCTTCTTCTCGTAGTTCCTTCCTGCACAGGTCATGTAGTAAATAGAAAAAAGCAGCACTGAGCATGTCTGAGAAGCTCAGTAAACACTCCACTGGAGAACAAAAACTAGACCCCCTGAATTGTGTTCGCCCTCACAGTTCACCATCCTCAAATGAGCCCCCCGTGGCTTTTATTTTCTGCAGTCAGACGCCACCTCAGCTTGCTGTTTGCCCTCCGTCTTAGAAGATCCCACACCACAGACCTTCATCCAGCTTTGTCACAGCTTGATCGAAGACAATATGTAGGTTCACACGCACTTTCTTCTTTTTATTTTTTTTTTTTATTTTGTTGGTGAGTTGTTGTTTTTGTTTTTTTTTAGTCCACCTCTTACCAATAGCTCTTTTTTCTGAAAAGTTCAAACAACTTGAGACGAAGTGCCTGGAGCACAAACTGATCTGGAGTCAGGCCAGAGAAAGGAGGTGATGGACAAAGAGAGAGAAAAGAAGCTCAGAGATGAAACTGCAAAGCAAAACAGAAACTATGTGACTTATGGTCCATCCATCCTCAGAGGAGCGATAGGGTCTGAATACACACATTTCAGACCACCCCCCTCCACCTCCCCCTCCCTCAAAACAAAACAGACTTGGCAGTGGTAGAAAAAAAATGGACTGAAATATATTTCACTGTTTTTTAAACGTGGCAAACGATCAGGTTATTTCACAGAAATTGTATGGTTGTGGGCAAGGTTCTTAATTCCAGTTAAAATATTCATGCTAACACAAAATCCAATTGGATTCAGCATATGAGAAGGAACTAAACATAAAAAAAACATTTAGACATAAGTTACTTTAGAACCTTCCTGGTTGAGGTAGGTGCTCAACTCAATTCTTCCACGCTAATGGATGGATGGATGGATGGATGGATGGATGGATGGATGGATGGATGGATGGATGGATGGATGGATGGATGGA
>JAVCKU010000071.1:6211883-6233496 GCA_032273985.1 Hypsolebias coamazonicus
AATCTTAATCTCAATCTCAATGGTGCGAATGCATTCACACTGTAACACAATTAAAGACATATAGTTCCTTGCATGAACACACATTGCCCACCACCTTTCATTTCAGCCTAAAATCATCTTGTGTTGAGAAATAAAGTTGTAGCTGTTTTGGTCAAACGTTGGAAAAAATGTTATGCACAATAATATTTCAAGCGGTTATACTCAAAAAAGGTTCAATACAGAGACGACTGGACTTTATTTGTAGCAAGAAAACGTTTCGCTCTCTATCTGGAGAGCTTTCTCCATTCAAAGAAGCAGGTTTGACTTTTGAGTCCGTCAGGTAATGGGTGAAATTGTGTCTGCTGCAGAGCTTATAAATCGCAGCGCTGGCAGTATTTATCTGTGTCTCAGACAATCCTGCTGGGAGATGGGAGCGCCGAAATGAGAATCAACAGCCTGCTTCTCCTCCCCTCGGTCCCCATCAGGTCATTTCACCCCCACTGCCTTTCCTCTTGAAAGCAACGCGTGAGGAGAGGCTGATAAATATAAAGCGAGTCGGGAGCCGCCTGCCTCTGCCCTCTGCATTTCGCCCACAATTCTAGGGGTCATTTTAATGTACTTTGTCCAAACCTGAGGAAAACCAGACAAATCCGCCTCTCTTGCCACAAAATTCCTCGCAATGTATATCAAAGCCCTTCGGCTCCAACGCTTCTCCTTCTAAACCCCGTTTGCATATTTTATCTTCCAGATCAGGAGTTTTTACACATGACCGATGGCAGGTCTGCAGACAATTGCCCTTTTGGCTTCGTCTCTACCGGTCACACCTTGTTACCACATCCGCCAAGGGTAGAATAGAGGAGACAGGTTTGTTTGCAGGTAAAATGGTGGATGGAGAAGAGGGAACAGGAACACAGGGAAGTAACAATAACGCACAATTTCAGGCTTCATTGTGATTCGCCTCTCAGCTCGGTCCCTGGTGACAGGCGCCGAGCCGGCCAGGATTCTAATCATTCTCGTTGTCAGATTGCTACCTCAAGTGAGATTGAGTTGATTGCTTGAACAAATTTGCAAAGTGACAATGCAATTTGCGTCAGCAAGCCGTGGGAGGGTTTTAGATGTCCAGAGACCCTTAGGACACAGAGCCTGAAAGTAGTTATTGCCTTCTTACAGAGGCTCATTTATAGGTTAATGAAACTCACTGTTCAGCATCGCACTCATGCAATAGTAACCAGTTCTATCTGCTCTGAGAACTAAAGTTAACAGTTCTATAGTTATATCCCATAGGTCAAGTTTTTCCTATGTACCGTATTTTCCAGCATATAAGTCTTTCCGGAGTATAAGTCGCATCAGTCCAAAAAAAGCATCATGAAGAGGAAAAAAAACATATATAAGTCGCTTCTGCGTATAAGTCGTGTTTATTATGCTTCACCGCTGACTCCAGGGAAACGTGGGCCGGTGTTGTGCTAAAAATTGATTGGCAGCCGCGGGAGAGCGCACAGGACTCGCTGTTGCAGTTCTACGAAATTTAACAAGATTAACACTTAAAAACAATTATTTGTTTTCGACATTATAACAAAAGTGTGTCTCAGTTTAATTTTGCCTTATAAATGCACTTTAATGGTCAATGTTTGGTGGGGGTGGGGGTGCAGCGGGGGTAGCAGTACAGGAACAACATATATGCCTACCGGAGTTAACAAAAGCCTAGAGGGACCTCTCGTGCCTCTAGCGGCTGGAAATGGTAATGTTTACTCTGGTACATATTTGTGTGAGTGAACATTTAAAGTGTCAACCAAAAATTGTGTTATGAATATGGAAAAAAGTATATAAGTCACTTTGGTGTACAAGGGACTGGCAAATCCATGAAAAAAAAAAAATCTGTGACTTATACGCCAGAAAATACGGTATGTGTGTTTTTGACGGTCAGCAAAATATCTCATGAACAAACGGTTGGATTTTAAGGAAACGTTCGCAAAGTACATTCATTGCACCATCTTGCAAGCACAAGAATGGCCATAAATAAGCAACTTTTACAAATACTGAGCTAAAGGTTTTGTGTGATCGTAGTTGAGACTCCTCAGCAAATACTCCATTCACTAACAGAACATGCAACATCTTTAGGCACTTTCAGAACACACTTTAAGATTCAAGCCATCAGCGTTTAAGGTTTAAGCTGGAACTTACGTCTTCTAGCCAGCAATAAACAATTTATTACAGAGTAAATCGACAGTGGCGCACAGCAACTTTGCATTTAGTTAAAAGTTTGGTTTCTCTCAAAGAGAATTGTGAAACTGAGTTCATCCTCCATGTTTTGAAACTTATATTAAGGAAACGTCACACATTTAGTGTGTAGTTCTCCATGTCAATGCGGCTGAGTTAATTACAATTATGAACCCATTTCGTCATTGTATGTTCCCATACAATGACGAAATTGGTTATCTGCGTTTAACCCATTGCACCTGAAAACATCGAGGTGGAGCAGTGGGCAGCTATTGAGAGCCTGGGGAGCAATTAGGGATTAAGTGTCTTGCGCAGAGACACCACGGCATGTGGGAATGACTAGGAGTCGAACCGTGACTTTCTGGTCCCAGGTTGGCTACCCTACCTCTACCCGATCTCAGCCCCTTGTGGTACCATGACCTGGATACCCAAATAGATAGGGTAACATAGCTGCGGGAGCAGAGGCTACACATGTTGCTATGGATATTGAGTAGCAAACAGCGGTAGGGTGGGGTTTTACCAGTTAGGTTTTATAGATCAGTAGAAACCAGTTTGTTTGTCTTTGGGAGTGAAGAGAGGGCCAGTTTACCAGGGAACACAGAGTGCAGTGATGAGTGTTGAAGGGAGCTCCATTGGCAAATCTACTGTCTGCTTGATAACTGGTGTTCCAGTTTATGGAGGAGTTTTGGAAGTGGTTCTGTAGACAACATCACCATAGGTGAACATCAGAAGTATTGTCATTGAAAAAAAGAAGCATCTTACACCTACAGAAACGTTCTTACACAGGGCTTACACCGTCTGTAAGAATGCTTCTTCCTTGTACATGATCAGACGTATCATTGTCTTCAGCCAAACAAGTCTGACTCATCTTACTGTAGGAATATGAGTGGGTGGCTGTCTGTCATCTCATCTTTAAAAGGTCCACCTTCTGAAGAGTAAAGGTATTATAAAGACCCTTCACTTTCTGCACGACAATCTCTGTTCTTCACAATGATTATTCTATTGTGAAGTCTGACAAGATTGAAAGCATTTGCAGAGCACAGAAATTCCAGAGGAGGGAATTTTTTTTTCCATTTATGCTAAACAAAGCATCAGAAACGCGCATCACCTACTGCTTTTTATGCCAGAGTTTTAAACTTAAAACCTTTTACTGTTATCACAAGAAAGAGTTGTTTTGGTCAGTACTATGCACCATCTCAAGCAATGTTGTAAGATTGTGCAAGATGTGTTAACACTCACGGTATATCCTAGGGATACCTATCAGCTACTACCACACCAAATCCACAAACTGGATTTGTAACATTGACAGTTATGACCACCTCGAGCCACTGTGGCATCTAAAATTTAATCAGTTGTAGGTGTTCATAAAATATTAATTTGCTGAAAGTTCTGCTCCATGAAATATTTCGCTAACATTCAGACAAAAGCAAAAACATTACCGTTCTATTTGCCCTTCAGAAGTGTGTCCTAAAATGCTTACTTTCATACTAAAGCTTGTAATCTGTGCTGCCTGTGTGAGTTTTAAATAAATCTTAAAATGCGAGATTTGCTTTTTTTGGGGGGTTCCTGTACTGGTTCGGGTCACGGTCTGAGGTTGCCATTGTCATGCGTGACATGCTGTGTGCTTTACGGTGCAGCAGAGCCCGTCAAGGCTGGGGCTCCCGGTAGATTGGTGTGTGGTGAACTGTTACAGAGCGACTGCTGAGCTGTTGGAATCACTTGAGGACCGCTGGAGAAACGATTATCCAGACAACAGTAGGATGCTGTCTGCTCCCTCTGGAAAGGCAATCACTGTCTCTCACCCCCTGACTGGACAGTTTCAGATCCAACTACTTAATCCCAAAATGAACGGCTCAGAGCTGCAACAGAGATCTCTGGGTATGACATGCTCTTGCCCTCACTTTAAGATGTCTTGTAGTAGGTTTTGTTTTGTGCCAAAAGTCCCTAATGTGTCAGCACAAAAGCATTGTTTGTACTTGTGTTCATTTTTATTATTATTTCTTGTGGTCATGTTTGATTTATAGTGGCCCCAATCAAAGTCGGGTACTCATCATTGCCATTCCTGAAAATCCAAATGCTGCATATCCCAGGAGTGGGCAGGGGGGAAAGAAAGCATGTGCAATCATAAAAAGAGTTCAAATCCTACATCGATATGAGAATCTTTGTATTTTCTTCCAAAACGAATCAGCTGCAAAGGCTGTGCCCTGCAGGGATTTCCATCAGCGGTCTCAAAACTTGACACCAAGCTAAATAGGAAGCCTGCTCCAGCTCCGTTCATCCCGCCTCAGATTGGTGATTAGATTGAAGAGCCCGGCAGACGAGACGCAACTCGTCTCCGCCACACCGAGAGGAAAAGCAATGTTCCACAAGACTAAACATTCATTACTCAAAATAAATCTCCATTAAACAAATGCCATATGCATAATTAGGCTATAAGAATAATTATAATTGTGATTAGTTTCTCCAAGGGCAGTCTTATGTAAATTGTGATTGACACTAAGCAAAGTTTGGAGTGAATAAACTTGACTTCAGAGGGACTTGGACAGACAGGACGGCAGCGTGACACCCAGTAAAATGCAACAATGACAAAACAGATTTAGGACATGAGTTATGAGATTATACCATGAACATTCACAGTCATGAGTGAGGGTTAGGTTGCATGATCGGTTAGCGCTCGGTGTGTTGTGACTGATAGTCAACTACTACCACACCAAATTTTAGTTTAATATCTGTAAAATTAACTTGGATTGGCATTGTTGTGTTTATCAAGCGTACAGTGTTCTGGTGGCCATTTCAATTCAATTATTATTTTTCTGAGTTTCATTGAAAGTACTCCACGAGATATTTTGCTAACAGACATTCAACCTTTATTTATACAGGTAAATTCCATGGTCTGCATTACGAATAAAACTATCTTAGCCACAGATTTAGCTTTGCTACATATAAATACAATGCAACCGTTGTGCATTTTCAAGATTTTTGCGGCCTCTTTGGTTCAACACATGAAACAAACAAAAAACATGACAGTATTTATAGTTTTTTCTTTATTTACTACACAAATTTAACACTACCGTGATCAGAACATGCTATATATTACATGTTTTTTCCCATCTTATTGTGTTCCAGGTGATTTTTGTGCTTTGTGCCCATATTTTTTCATCAATTTGTATCTTGGTTTAACACACTTAAGCAGTCTGAACATTAGCTAAGAGTGTGCAGTCATGCTTGCAGCTCTTGTGGGTCAGTACACAACAGCTCTTTGATAAACGCTTGCTAACATTAGCATGCTGCTCAGATAAACAGCCCATTATTATGAAGGGGAAAAAATGCCACATTTTCCATCTTAATCTAAGCTGTTTTCAACAAAATGCACACGCTAATTAGTACTAAATATCAGTTTATTCAAATTATCTAGAAGGACTCAAATGTTAAAAAGTCAAACTACTCCAAGCACAAGCTGTGGGACATTACGCAACACAAACGATGGAGTTGTGGCTGTTTTGGTCAAACGTTAAAAATATTATGTGCAACCATATCTAGGGTTTTCATTAAAACAAAATTCCCCGAGTTTACCCCAAGTATATCCTGAAATTCCAGGAGATATTTCAGTCACATGAAACGCTCAGAATTGAATGCCTTAGGTGGCAGTAACTATTACGTGCATACAGAAATCACCCCTATTTCTTGTATCAGATACTAAAAAGCCACCTTAGTCAATCAGAAATAATACGTCTGTAGAAGCAGAAGACTGAGTCAATGGCATTAGAATTTTAGCATTAATATATTTACATGTCAAAATCTCAGAAAGAGCAGCTGGGACATTTTGTGAGATCGAGCTCTGACTGTTTTCCTTTGTACTCTGCTAAGCTTTTTGTGGCTGAGATTTTAATTCAATTGAATTACTCATCTTCAATCTGCCTAAGACATGTTTAAATCCAATTCAAGGTAGTGCACGGGCAGCACTGGTCCAAAGAAAAGCAAGTCCAAAATTAAGACCAATCTGGACCCAGCACGCGGCCGTTGCAAACTCCAGCTAGACTTGTGCATAAATTATGCGTTTAAAAATTGTTGTGTTTCAAAAATGCAGTGATTTTTGTTTTCAGATGCACAAGTAAAATGACTAATTTTTAATCCATTTAATCTGAACAGCCAGGATTGAATCAGTCTGGGTTCCCACTGTCCAGGCTATACCATCAGAGTTGACTGCAGCCGAGGCCACGATCTGACCCACTGCTCAGGCATCCTGCGGCGCTGACCGGGCCAACAAATACCCATGTGGAGGCGGAGTTGCTATTACTAGTCTGCTTCTGCTGCCAATTGATGTGCACCTTTCATCTCCAAAGCCATCTCTTTGGAGACAATAGACACCCCCCTCTCTCCACCCATCCCTTTGATCTCAGTGGGGTGGTGATGGGGGGGGGGGGGGGTCAGTGCTATCATGAACTGAGCAGGTGATACAGGAAGAAAGAGGTGGATGTGTTCTGTTAATGCACTGTGAGGCTGCTCTGTCAACACGCTCAGTACAACCAGTGTCAGCAGCTTTATGATATATTCAACAGGGCCAGACTGCTGTTGTGCGACTTCTTTTACATTTTAATGAAAAATCTAGGAGTGACTGATAGAGACTTTGATAGGAAATGAAAATGAATACTGTGCTTTTAAATCCAGACACCAAAAAATGCAGATTAGGCTGCAGGTTCCAGAACTGCCCTTTGGAAACCAACCTCTCCATGCAGCCTTACTACAAATATACAAATATAAAAAAACACACAAGATAAACAGCTGTGATATGTCCACATTTATTGTGCAGTGACTTTTATATACATACATCTTTTTTTACACCTAATTTACATGACCAGTAATAAATTAATCTGCTAATGTTCTTTAAATCATCTGGCCTCAGTGTTGCCACTGATTGGACGCAGCCATCTTTGTAGAATAAAAAAAAAAAAAAAAGCACAATAATTCCCAGTGACACGTCAGTAACGAGGCAGTAATATGGGTCGATGCAGTCGAATTCTCTTTAGTGTTATACCTTACACACAGAGGCAGTTTGTAAAAGATTTGGAGCCATGACTTACACTGTGGGACATTTTTGTTTTCCAAGAACTTGCAGAAAAAGAAAAGTATTCTTAGATGTAAGCAGTCATATGCACTTCTCTGAGCACCAACGTGTTTTTAGGTTTCCACTTTGCCTTATATATTTGGTGGCTATATGTTTTACAATAAAGAAAATCCTTATGGCACACGTGTTTTAACTGTTTTGATTGTGTTATCCACAACAATAAATCAAATTCTGTAAGCAACACAAAGCAAACAGCTGATAAAATGATATTTAAATACATTTGTTGGATTGTGTTTAAAAAAATGCTTTATAAAATTGCATTATTTAAAATAAGCATTACCGAATGCATTACTATGCCTTTTACATCATTACTTATCACCTAATTAATAACAATAATTGGGTGTAAGGAGAATTTATCAGTTTGTTAGTCTGAGAGTGTTGATAAACTTGTAACCAAGTCCACAGAAATTGTAGCTGAATAAATCAAAAAGGCCTAAATGCTTTACAAACTGCCTCTTTCAATATTAAAAATGACTATTATTGTGCTACATACAGTATTGATCACTGACAACAGACACAAAGATAAACTAGAGCTGGCTAGTGGTGTAATCTTTACAAAATCTAACTCATTATGCATAAATCGTATTCACCGTGAACTTTGTAGTGTGGAAACAATAAAAAATACATTAACCAGAGAGGCCGGGGCCACACACACATCCAAAAGGGGACAAGAGAAGATATAAATCACTGGGGAAAAAAAATAAAATCTAACTTGTGTTTCTCATTTACACACAAACTATGAATACAAGCAAGGACATGATCTCATCTTAGTCTTAAAGAAGAGACAAGTCGAACTTTCTACTGCTAGCTAATGATAAACACTGACACTATTTAGAGTGACATGCCTTTGTAACACAAAACACATCATCTCCAACCTCATTTTTCCACACAGAAACAAATATTTTTTTAGGATACATTGATGGCTCCTTAGCACTACTGTGCTGCGAGCAGCAGCAACTCTAAACTATCCAAACATGCAGCTTGTGGTGTTTCTACAGTACTATTCAGTTGATGTTGGTAAACAGTAGTGATAAACCTCAGAGTTTGTATTTTTTTATTATTATCCTCATAAGGTAACAATGTTCAGCATGGCTCTGTTGTTCCATAAGCCTCACATCCAGTCTATTTCGACTCGCTCATTAAAGTGAAATAATGTGGTTCCCATTTAAATCACCACATCATAATGAAACATTTGATTATTGCACACAAGCACTAAAGTTTCAAATGTTCATGCAGAATGAATGAGAACACGGTTGCGGCTGCTCACCGGGTGATACAAACTTTTGGAAGACTAATTTACATTGTGTGTGGGGACATAAATAGATTGCACATGACTGTAGCACCTACAGTAATTGTAAAAAGAGTCGTAGTGTTGGAGAAATGAGCATGAGGATTAATGACACCAACTGATTACAGGTTGCATCATGGGTACAATTTTTTAGACAGTAAAAAAGGAGGAGTGTTAGAGATGACAACTGCACTGTGGAGGACAAGATGATGAGCGAGCATTGCTGTGAGGGAATCTGTCTGTTTCTCAGGCAACTTCTCAAGTCGACAAGTAAAATGTACTACATCCATAATTAAACATTCATAGTGTTGATTCTATTACAACACACACTTGTTAGAGAATTCAGTAAAGAAAACATTTGATGAGGGGAGTTACGTGAGTTTAAAATATTTGTATAAAAACAAACAAAAAAATAAAAATCTTTTAAACACAGTTCACCCAAAAACTACTCTACACACATGACTGGACAAGAGAAAGTCTGATGGTGAAACTATGACAAAGTAGTGTACACGTACGTAGATGTGAGAGTGGGAAGGGGCTGATGTGATGGACCTTGTGTTTAATGGAGTGTAGACCTTCTTTGCTCAGACTCAGGGGGACTGAGAGCCTGACCTGTAGCTCTTAAAGCTGCCCAGCAGACTCTGCACCCCCTTCTTGACCCGTCGAGCCACAGAGTCAGTGGGAGGGGTGGGCAGACAGGAGGCGAGGCTGGGTGGACGAGCATCCAAACATTTCTGGTAGCGAAGCTTTAGGAACAGACACAAAATAAATATTGATGATACGCTCTGATTTACTTTTGTCTGCGTCAGTGATGTCAGATTCAGTGTGAGGCTTGTTTTATAGCTCACCATGCACGCAGCCTGCACAGCCTCACTCAGACTGGCAGCGTTGGGTTCACACCAGAACATGTGGCAGGTGAAATCTTGGGGACCTTCTGCCATGATAAAAGCAAAGGTGTGGACATCTTTGCCCACGCCCATGAAAGACAGGAAACGCACTCTACATTCTGACAGCACCTCATCATCCTAGTGGGAGGAAAAAAAAAAACAACAACAAACAGATAAGTTTAGTTTTTATAAAAAAAATTATTAAATTTTAAAACAAAATGCTTTATTTTTTGCATTATAACTCGTGGTTTTTTGCATAATTTACATGCCCAGCGACTTATAAGCCGAAGCGACATATTTATGGATTTATTTCCCATATTTATGAACCAAAATTTGGCTGAGATATGACCATTTTCATTCATTCAGACTGAAAAAAAAAAAGAACAGTACCATTTTCAGCCACTAGATGACAGCAGAGTAGCAGCAGCAGTAAGGCATGCCGTTATATCATGTTCATTCAACCTTTATTTAGACAGACCTGAGCCTCGGGGACTCGTTTACAAGAGACCTGATTAATTATGTACTAGTAGGTAAAAGTGGCTATAATGAAAATTTAAAAAAAGTTCCAAGACAAAAACAACTGGACATTTATGTATTATACTTTATACTTTAGAGTTTTTGTCTTGAACTTTTTGTAATTTACCATGTCCTGGATGAATCTTCACCAGCTTTTAATGACACAATCGGCTTGTCATAGCCTGTCGCCTTCGTTCTGCTCGCTGCTTGGAGCAACCATCAAATCAGCTTCATTTCATTGCACCTCCCCAGCGCAATGCAGCAAATTTGACCAATAAAGTGCATTTATTAAGTAAAAGTTCAACTGAGACTCATCTTTGCTATAAAGTCGAGCAAACAAATAATTGTTTTAGGTGCTTTTCTTGTTAAATTTTGAAGAAAGAAGCAGCATTCCTCCTTTTTTCGCCTTGTCTGCGCACTCCCAAGAGCAAAGAGACAGCCAATACTTTTGAAATGCAGCTGATTTGACCGTTAAAAGTCCTTTTGTTTAGCAAACGTTAGATTGAGACACACCTTTAATATAATTTTGAGCAAACAAATAATTGTTTTTAAGAATTAATCTTGTTAAATTCTTGTTTTAGTCCTCCCGAGCATGCTCCCACTGCCGCTATTTGGTAGCCCATCGATTTTTAGCACACCGTCCCACATTTCCAGGTTGTCAGCGGTGATGCATAATAGATGTGACGTATATGACGAAGCGACAAATTTATGGATTTTTCCACTTTTTTAGACATATTTGGACTGATGCGACTTATAGGGCGGTGCAATGTGTGTGGTGGAAACTATGGTACTTCAATTTTGAAAAAAATAATCAAATAAAGCACTAAAACATAAGTGTGTAACTAAGGTGATATACTGTATCTTAAAGTAACATCAAGTTGTCACATTTTTACTTGAATTAGTTTTAAATCTTAAGGCCAAGTCAATCAATCATTTGTGAAAAGAGGACATTTTAAGACTCAAAAACCCTTTTACATCCTTTAACAAAGTAAAAAAAAACATAAAATTAAGTGAATCTGATTTGCTTCTCACCTGTTTTGAAAGGATGGTGAGAGTGGCTGGTGCAACATTCACAGAGACAGGAGTCCAGTCGTTTGTGTCTTTGCCATCCATTGCTACCTCTAATGCTTCATTAACCATATCCATCCCTGTCAAAAAGCCATACAAAGCATTATGTGCTGAATGATTAAAAACAAGATTTAATAATAATATCCCAAGAAAATGTCCAGTTTTGCTTACCAACTGGTCTAGTTACAGGTACAGATCCAAGATAATAAACATGGAAGCGCTGGAAAAGCTCATTTTTTGGAGCAGGAAACTCTGTTCAGAATGGAAGAAATATTACATTATTTATTTCATTTTAATTAATAATGGGGAAAATTCAAAAGGCCTGAGGGTTAATAGCTTTACCTTCAACAGGGATGCCCAAAGATTTATTTGAGTCAGAGTTGAGCCTACACATCCCCGGCTTAGTTGCCTTTCTCTCCATCATAATCTAAAGCCAAAAATATGCAAATCATGTTTAAGAAAAACAATTGATTAAATTAATTTAAAATGACAACGAGCTAAAACCTGAACGAGCACCGACCTTTGAACACATCTCATGTAGGCTGGTGGCAATGTTCTTGGCAGGTGAATCGCAGCGGAAAACATGACACTTCAAAACTTGGGTCAAGTTGTCTCGAGCCACGTATGCAAAATCTCTGCAGGTGAGAACAAATGGAACAGCTCACATGCACATCCTGAGCCAGTTGCACTGCTTAGATGAGCCATCGGACAGAACAAGCAGGCCTTTGTTCACATCACACACACACACACACACACACACACACACACACACACACACAAACACACAGCACAAATACAACTTTCAAGAGAGGAAGCACAATATATACCTTTCCCTGCATATGATGTAAAAAGCAGCATGAAAGATAAAAAACAACAAGTGTTAGAAGGCAGACAACTAATTTAATGCATTAATAATATAATATAATTAATTACTTGAAGATTATTATTGTTTGAACTAATTGTTTGAAAAAAGGGGGCAGATATAATAAGATTTTTTTCTTCTTTATGCTACCTTTCATTTTATTTTTTTGTATTCTTATAGTTTATGGAATTGTTTTGTTTTTTAATGAATAAACTTTATAAATAAAAATACAATAATTTAATAAAAATGCTTTTTAATATTCCAGCTGCAATGTGTCTGCAACTTAACCAACAATCCAGCAGATGGCAGCAGCAGCAGCACACAGAAAGACTAACTGCACACAGCAAGAAAATGGTAGAAAGTTTAAAAATGGAAGGCAAAGCTGTTTGTGACCATAAACTCTGCTCAGAAAAAAGTTACTTTTTATTTTTATTTTACAAAAGTAATCCAATTAAAATAATGTAAAAGGAAAAGCCATTTTTAAAAAGGAATTTTTGAAGTTGTTTTTGTTTAAAGGAACTTAAAGAAAAAATGGAAACAAGCACATGTAGCTCTGTCAAAATGTTTTAAATACCGACCTTCCATTGTCTCTGCCAACACCCCAAACACGAATGCTGCCAATCGGCTGAGAATGAAGTAGATTCTGACTCAGGGGGTCGATCAAGTTCATCGTGTCATTCTCCAGGACCATCAACATGTCTTTACCCTGTCGCGACATGCACAGTATGAGCAACCTGATCTAAATACATTTCACTTCAACTTTCCAACAAGTATTTTTTTAATGATCCGAACACATACTGATAATTTAATGATATGATGAAATGTCAATTAACTCCAAATGGACAAATTTGATAGTTTGTGTATCAGTAGTCAGACATTATACAGTTCTGAAGCATCTATGTGAAAAAGCACAATCCGGGCAGTCATGCCAGTGCCAACACACATCAGTAGATCGCCCTCACCTCTCCCCAGATGCCAGCAGTGTCGTGAAGGTTGTGTTTGTGATAAGACAGCTGCCTGATGCAGTTGTTGACTGCGACACTGCTCTTGCCAGGAGCCAAGTCTTCCTCAGACATCTCCACCCAGCCCAGGGAGCGCACTGCAAAACACTGACACCACAAATGTGCATCTTGTCAGCAAAAACAGTCATGAATAAAGCTAAGAGCTTTTAGTTATTTAATTCAGTTAATCAATTCAGAGCTAAAGTAATTTCAGGACACAATACAATAAAAATAACCCAAATTAAAGGGAAAAATCATCCTGATTCAAATCTACTTTCAGACAGTTCAGTACAATTATAATATAATCACTTTGCATGAAATTGTGAAGATATGTTGAAAAACATGCAATCACACTAAAAAAAGCATTGATTTGTTATTTATTTCAACCAACTGCAAAAATCACTACTGTATTTCAAATGACACAAAAAAGTGCCAGTATACATGTCATTTAGTGAAAACAAAATAACTCTGCTGAGTTGAGACCGGGCGTCTACACGACAACAGCGACTGGATTTTCTTACAGTGAAACTTTTGAAACCAAAAACAGTGGAGAAAATACTGAACACTCACATTAACCTCCATTTCACAGAAAATAGACGCAACTAACAAAATATATTGGATAATTTCCCAGAAATTAAATGTGACGTTTTGAAAGTAACTCATACTGGCATGATGAGTGCAATGTAGCTGTGGATGGAAGCATCGACTTTCTGCTTTTTAACAGATACAGTGTGTGTTAATAGTTGGACAGCTGGTTTGATTACATTGCGATAAGACTTCTTTCAGTCTCACAAGTATTTTAATGCACATATTAGTGGTATAAATGGTCAGTAGGGCTGGGCCATATCATATAGTTCACGATAATACCAGTAAAAAAAAAAGCTTGCCTGGGGAAAAAAAATGATATCATGATATGTTAATTTCATGATGTAATACATCGGGATGCCCCGCCCCGTTAACAGAACGGAGTGCGCCGAACGACCGAACCTTGCACCCCCCTCCACCTGTTGGTACTGGCATAACGCTAATTGGCCTCATAAGCTTCATTTTATTTAGTTATTTTGGGAAACTTCACCTGCACTTTAGTTTTTGTGGTGGATTTTGTTGATCTATATTTTGTGCAGACTTTTTCAATCTAAAGAACAAAAGAATGCTTTTATTTTTTAACTTGGAGACTGAATACTTTACTAAATATAGTAATTTCAGTCAAATTAACCTCTGGTTATTATTTTTATATAATACAGCAAAGCAACATGTTAAGTTAATTTTGTCAAATGAATAACTATGATTCCTAAATTGTTTTTTTTTTGTCTGTTTGTTTGTGTTGTTTTTTGAATGTCCAGAAGACCAGATTCAACATTTTTAGAACTGTGATTTCTGTTGTTTTTTTTTTTTAATACCACAAAATTTATCATTATCGTCAGAATGCTCTGAAATATCACAATACTGTATTATATTTGAGGCATATCGCCCATCCCTAATGGTTAGTAGTAAAAACTGCTATCTTTTACTTTGTCTTGTTTTTTCACAGTTTCCAACAACCATTGAACTGCGGTCTGCGGTGTGTTTGTAAAAAGGAGAAAGTGAAGCATGACTATTAATGGAGTAGAGAATATGAAGCATGTGGCCTTGGGAGCAAAACCAAGACATTAGTACAGCACTAAGTAATAGTGAGGGAAACCATTGAACATTTATATCCAATATTTAATGAGTCAATGTGTAAGTATTTTGAAAATTTGCATTCAGACCTTACATGACGTCTAGATGTACTGTCTCCCTACTTGGAATCTGCCTATATGTTAATGTGAGTAAATTAAATTCTGACTTATGTGTCCAAAGTCATTTTTGCTAATTTAAAGTTGCAGCAGAGTAAAAGTGCAGGTTAAAGTATTGATGGCAAAAGTTTTTTAAGGATTCTCACTAACGTAGGAAACCAAAGTGTTCTGCTGAATTAAAAAAAAAAAAAACAATCTGAAAGGATGGTTTATGTACTCATTAACAAAATTACAAAGCTGAACATGATTCATGTTTTACCTTTGACTCCAAGTCTGTGCACAGTGGAGCGAGCTTTTCTTCTTCCTCAGACTGGGAGCAGTTGTAACTACAAACACAGGACAACACAGTTAAAAGCAGGCAACATGGTAAAAAATTAAAACAGGTCACAACTAACTACGGTAAATACTAAGAAATCAGTTAATTAACACTACATACTTCAAGTTGATGGACGCATAGCGTAAAGTGGCTCCTTCAAACTCCTTCAGACTTTGATCGGATGCAACTTCTCCCTCCTCCTGAACACAAACATCAGAATTGTTAATATCTAAAGTCTAATAAATTGAGCAAATGTAAACTTGCCACGTTTGTTAATTGGATTTAAACTAAACACACGTCAAAAAATGTGTGTAAGGAATGGATGGATGGATTATATAATACTCAAACCAGAGTTATGAGGAAAATTTTAAAAAATATTGACAAATATAGAATTTTTATTAAAAACTTCCAGATGTTTGAAATAAAAAAAAGTGATATCTGGAACTTTCTACAAATATTTGGCCCTAAAGAGAAATCTGAACAGTATGTGAATTTTTTATATTGCCTAACCAAAATTATTCACAGTTGCAGTGATCCCTCACCTATCAAAGGGGTTACGTTCCGGAGACCCCCCCACAACAGGTGAAAATCCACAAACTAGTAGCGTTATTTTTTATTTATATTTTAAGGCGTTTTATAAACCATTCTCACACTCCTAGAAACCTTTCCCACTCTCTTATTAACCTTTCCCTGAAACAAATTTAGCAGAGGACCCAAAAATTCAACCAGACATAGAGCGCGTCTAAGAAGCTTTATTTTGAAAAGACAGGTGGGAGTCAGAACACGTCTATGGGAACACACTGGAAAGTTTTGCAAGGCATAACAGAAAAATACAGGTCGCAGAAACTTGGTCAGGAAGAGGAGCATCCGAACACGAGATAATCGCTGGACATTTGCTCGCACAAGCTTTTCAATAATCTGGTGCTGTATAGAGAACAGTGGAGCGCTTAAATGCTACGGCCACCAGGTGAGAATAATTATGCTGATCACTGTGGAGCAGGTGGGCGTGGTGAAAAGACAGACAGGCATGCATCATGACATTCCACTCTTTTATAAACACTTCATTTGCTTTTAAAACACTTTGGAGATGGCGAAGAACATGATGACTCTGAGATGAATAGTACTGCACAGCATGTACAGTACACAATATGAAAAAAATCTGATTTAAAAACATGCGATACAGTGAAGCTGCAATAAGTGAACTGCGATATAGCGAGTGATGACGTAGTACAATGGACCACCTTCAATTTTAATAATGGTGTACCTGCACTTAGATACGTTTATACAACGTCCCAACTTTATTCCCAGTATGTCATTAATCGTGTAACCTTCTACCATCTAATTATTATATATCATATAATTTATGTTAAATAATCTATAATAATACATTGCAGTGATGTCGAATATTCAACTTGCTCACACATCTTTGGTGAGTTTATTTTTTAAAGAAAAATCAAAAAAGAGGTAAAACAATTTCTGCTGGAGGGAACGTTATAAAATTTCCATAAAGAAGCTCTTATCTTGCATGAATACTGTTCCTCAACTTACTAAAGCGATTTTTGCAGTAAGCAGAGCAGGAAGCAACTACTCATAAAGTTCTCATTTAAATTTGGGGTTTAGAATACAGTATTTTGGCCCAGTTACTCGAATGCCATCTAGTCAAAAACATTGACAAAAGATGTTCAGAGATATTTAACTGTTTTTGTTCCTTACAAAATCACAACGAACTGTAAAAATGTCTGATTACCTTCCATAGCTCCCCTTCTTCAACACCTTCATCTGTGCTGCAAAGTTGAGCCCAAGTTTCCTAAAAAGAAGAAAATATAAGTATAGATTTATATATATTTACTAACAACAAAACAAATACCTGGACTAGTAACTAAAGATTCACCCCTTAGTGTCACCAGCCAAGCAAACAATTTGAGACTTACATCAGGTTCTTCACAGGGTGTAGTCTCCAGGGACATGGTGGAAGACATCATGGAGTCACCAACTTTACCCAGTGGAGAAGGGGGCTCCCACTGGGTGGTGCCAGTGGGAATATGCCAGTAATATGTTCCTGATGTATCTCGCACCCTCATCCATCCTGAAGGCAGGTCTGTGTCCGTCTCAAAAGCGCTGGAGTCCCAAAAGGACTCTGAAGGGCAAAAAGGAAAAATATCTTAACCTACGTTGAATAAAGCTTTATTTATATGAACACGCACACAAATAAGAACTAAGCATATAAAATAATATAAATATGTTATAAGCAAATGCATTTGAAATGAGATTATTTGAATTAATAAGATGCATATTCTGACAATCAAATTTAAATATATAAAGACTAAGTCACCACTGACTGCAATAAATTATTTATTAAACAAAAAAGTAATAAATTGTAAAAGCTAAACTTTGCTATATTATGAAGCACTCATGTTAAGTTTAATGACAGCAGTGTAACATTGATAGACAAAATGTTGCAGCACTTGTGAACTTTTAAAAACCAAAATAGATTATTTTCTGAGTAACCTGTGGCATCAAACTTATAACTACGAAAAAATTGTGATTAAATAGGTGGTTAATTAACTCCATGCAGTCCTTTGTACCTTTGTTGCCATTTGGAGAGCCGTCAGATGTGCTGTCCTGAGACAGTGCAGACCAGCTGGCCTCTTCATCACTTGGTGTCCCATTCATATTGGAGAAGAGAAGGCAAGGGTTTCTCCCCACAACACTCCCATCTCTTTGAGCCTCACCATTACTCCTATCTGCTGTTGTTTCTCTACCAATGTCGCTTGAGGTCTCTTCATCCTCATCAGGTTTATCATCTTTCTCTTTATCATCCTCTTCTCTCTCCTTATCTTTCTCTTCTGTTGACTCCACAGTGTCAATGAGTAAAGGCTCATTAAGGATATTATTGGACTCCTCCTGACTGAGACCAGGTTTCAATACTATTTTTGGAGACTTGGTCTGCTCCTCGTTTCCCTGTTGTTCTTCCTGAGTGATGTTCTGGTGAGGAAAGTCTTCCTTGTTACCATTCTGATTGATGTTACAGTTATGGTCCTGATCTTGTTGGTTCTCAGCTACTTTACGCAGCTGGTTCTGGCCTTCTTTGACCCACTTGGCATTATTGGCGATGGACTCCTGGTCGCACCAGTGGCTGCCATCATTCAGCTTGTTCTTCAGCTCCTCATCTTGTTTTTGCTTATTCACAACATATGCCACGTCTTCATCATCATGGCCACCCATGTTAACTTTTCTTACACCTTATTTCCTGGAAACAAAGAGAGAAAACTTGTCAGCACTACAAATTCTCAAATAAATCAGCACAGTGGTAACTGCGTATTGACTATTAACGCTAAACGAAAGATACGTGACTACTATTAATTATGATTGGATACAGTTACTACGTATTGTATGAATGTATCTGGATGCTAGTTCAGTAGATTGTAAATGATGAATGTAACAATCGTTTAACATATCGGTTTTGAACATAAGGTCTGTCTTGCTCATATTTGCTTCTATGAATTATCACTTCCGCTGCGCTACTATGAAACGTACTTCATCACCTGTCATCCCCAATACGACCTATTTTTAAGATTATGGTCAAAACAGTCAGACGTGTTGAATGTAATAATCAAGGGTATATTCTAAAATAAAGTGATGCACATCAGATGCCATCGCCCGCAGCTGGAAATAACGGGCACCATCCGCCATCATCACCGTCCTCTTAGCTAGGCTAACGTTAGCTTCTGAGCAAGCTACCTAGCTAACGACTACAAACGATTTTAAAATTTCGTTGGTTGATACTAGTTTACCAAAGTAGCTAGAATATGGACTTACCAAATCCACCAAACCCTCCTGCTGTCGAAATGTAATGAGCTGGCGAATTAACTACATATTTACATGCGTCGTGAAGGCTCGCTCAGTCTGGGTGTTTTCAGTCAGTGGGCTCGGCCAGCGATGGAGGACGAGCCTACGTCACGGATTAGCGTCACGGACTGACAGAGCCCACGGCTGCCAAATACATAAATAAATAAAAAATAAAATAAAAAGAGCCCACGGCTGCCTCAGGATCTGCAGATTACTTTTTCAGTTTGTTTTGGAAACACATCCGTTGTCAAGTTAGGGGGAGCAGCGAGGGCAATCATCGTAGGCCTGTATGACGTTTCTTAATACTGTACTGTGTATTGGCTTTTTAGACCTGGTTTATGCAGAGTATTTCAACACAGGTTTGACATAAAATGTTATTTAAATAGCATTTTTTTCCCTTTTCTGGGAGGCATTTCACAGGAAACAACTTACAGATTAACACAGAACTTGTGATTTATGATATTCAGCACTGACTTTAATCCTCCTGCTGCCATCAAGTCATTCAAGACCAGTGTGGGTCAATTTGACGCAAGGGCAACAGGAGGGTTTTAAGATCAAACACATTGGAAAATATCCTCATTTTAGTCCAATTTCCACAAATGACACATAGAAAGTGTTGCATATTTTTAATATACTTTTGTATAAATACATACATTTTGCTCATTCTTGATTTTGGCTTGAACTATATAATTCGGCACAAACAAGCAAGTGGGTGGAGGCACTGAAAGGATGCAGGTAAAATGTGCAACCCAAGGTGGCTGATGTAAAATAAAATGTAATCCAAGCAATAAAAACCAAAAACATTGTTTAAATAGCAGTTTAAGAAACATACACTTCAATCTATAATGTCCCAGTGGTGGCCACAGTTTAGCCGCAACATTAAAAACAGCCTTGTTTTAGATTGTAATGTGTACCATTCCTGCCAGTGGGACGAGCATAAGATAGAACATGTTGGAAAATGTTTCTTGTATTTCAAACTAAAATATTCAAATTAGGCAAAAACACTTCACATGTTGATAAGAGGCTGACTTTGTTCAAAGGTATAATGACAAAAAACAGATAACATGAATTATATCAAACATAACAAGAATAAACATTTGAGCAATGCAATTAATAATACAATTATAAAAACAAACTCGCAATGAATTTCAAAATGAATATTCTCAAACAGGAATTTTTCATCCCAAAACAAATAAGAGGTTTGGCAAGTGTTAACTATTTAAGGGTTATAAAATATATCAGGAAATATTGTTCAGGACAAGCTGAATAACAGCCGCTCACATAAAATGCCATTAATCATCTTGTTTAAATACAATTTACTTTTGACATGCTTGCTCACTACATGCCATTCTTTGTCATTAAAATAAAATGTTAATCCTTTTCCACAAAAAAGATGATTACCGGTATGTTGTCTTTTTTTTTTTTTTAACTTATTAGCCAATATTTTAAAAGGACCAGTTACCCAAAAAGAAGAGCTTTTTTAAACAGTCTAATTCTGGACAAATAAAGCCTTAAAACCATTCAGGTGCAGCAGCACATCCTGCTGACTTCCACACGTTATTGATCAATTCATAATGATTGTATTCAAACCACATGATTATGGTTTAGAAGATGAACAGTCATGGCTAAGCTCCTGCAAAGACAATATCAAAATAGGACTGTAATACAAACTAGATCATGCTTAATAAAAAAAAAATACAAACAAAATAATTTCACTTGTACTCATCTCAAGCAGAAGTTGCAGTGTCTGTGAATGAAGCGATAAGGCAATACTGGTAAGCACCACACCGTCATATCGAGTTGCATCTGGGGTCAAATATCCGCATTTGTAATCAGTTCATTGAAAGAGCAGTGAGGGGTTTTCACTTGTCCTGCATCTTTTCCAAAATTGGAACGATCATGTCAAACTTAGGCCTCTTCGCTGGGTCTTCGTTCATGCATATCTTCATGAGCTTGCAAATGTGTGGTGAGATGCCAGGAGGGATCGTGGGCCTCAAACCCTCCAAGGCAACCTATAATAAAAGAAAAAGAGTTAGACCAACAGTTCAGGAGCAGAAAGTTAGAGGTAAAGAAATGGACATTTATGAAGTCATATTTGTCTGCTTGTGTAAATCAAATCTATCAAGCTTTATTGTTTCCGACCTTCATGCCAATTTCCATGTTGGACAGATCAGCAAACGGGACTTCTCTGGTCACCAACTCCCACAGCAAGATGGCAAAGCTCCACATGTCAGCTGACCTTCGATTGATGTCTTCTGGCTTCTTCTGCAGCGCTGAGAACCACAAAGAAAACCAAGAAAAGGTTACACAGAGAACGCACACACTACACAACATGCACTCTGCAGCTCTATTTACTGCTTAACGCCAAGTCAAATTTATTTAAAACAGCAGCTGTTACCAAAGTGCTTATACGTCTGTATCGATCAATTCAGCTGAATGTTCTGACAACCTTTACACGTTCAATACATAACAGCACAAAGCATAAAATTACAACTTGCAAAGGTTTCACATCACAAACAGCTGGTTAGATGAAAGGGTTTGGTAAAAATAGAACGTTATTGTGAATGCCTATAAACCAATTGTTAAAGTAAAAACCTTATTTTATTGCAAGAATACATTTATATAAATAAAGCTACACTTTATCTTGCCATATAGATCACCATTATGTCATTTCTTAGCTTAATTTCCCCTGCCACAGTAATGTTCGTGATCAATACATACTTTAAAATT
>JAVCKU010000071.1:6296760-6309280 GCA_032273985.1 Hypsolebias coamazonicus
AAGCCAGCATATTTACAGGACAATATTTTCTACACGTCTGGCTTGACTAAATTCCCAGTGAAACTTTCCTTTTTATTAAAATTTTCTCAGTAACCAACTTGTTACACGTGTCCTTTTAAAGTCTAAGGCGTGATAATCAACCTATAGTCTAGTCAGATGCTTTGAAAACAGCAACTCTTAAATACGAAGCTGGAATAGACATGAGAGCACGTCTGCCCGTGCTCTTAATAATTAATATCCTTTGCAATAATGCTTTCAGTAACCATGAGCTTTTAAAGTTTCTGTGCACCGCTCAGCCCATTTAAGGCACCGGCTATTCAGTAGGGAGGTCCAGAACAAACAGAACATGAAGGAAAAGCGACAACAAAATAATGAATCCCGCACTAACACGATCCAAAGTATGTATAAACACTAATGACAGAAAATAATAAAGCGTCGTTGGCATCAAATAACTGTACATGCAACCAGATGGTCAGCAACAAACCCAAACTTTAACAAAAAAACATTCATCGCATAAGGTTGGTTTCGATTTCTTTCAAAATAAAAGCTTTAGAGCAATTTTACCGAATAAGATACTGAAGATGGCAACATGAGAAATAAAAAAACGCTGAAAAAGGAAATGTGCACAGACACGGACGTGCCATATATCACTGGGTACGAGCCCTTCTGCTGCCAAGCGTGATATAAAAGCTGATTAAAGCCGAGGGTTTGAGGTGAGGACCGCTCTCTTTGGATGTGGGCTGCAGCGGCAGATGTGATGCGGCGCTGCGACGACGGCAAACTGAAGAGATTAAAGCGTTTTATTCTAAGACGTCTAAAACGTCAACCTGGCACGAGAAGACGAGGGCGGAGAAGCACACCCAAACGTATAAAAAAACACTGCAATCATAATAATAATTAAAAAAAGACAAGGTATAGACGACTCTGCCTTTAACACACGGAAGGTCAAAACACCCCGACTGACTAATGGAGGACGCTTCCAAAAAAACCCGCTTTGATCCGTGTCGTTCCTGAAGAAACGAAACAGAGAGAGGAAAAGTGTGAGTTCAAATGAAGCATGGAGAGATGAGCTCATTGATGATGTCAACTCCTTTTGTTTTTTTCCTTGATTTCACAGGATTTGTTGTTTATTAAAATAAAAAAAAGAAGAAACGAAATGTGTGTTTCTATCCCTCGGGGAGGCATTAAACATTCAGCTGTGACCCACGCGGTTCTGAACCGTTTTTCACTGGTGGGATTGAGTTTCTTGTTTCCACGATCGCTGCCGATCCTCAGAGGAGCCAAACCTCAACATCACAGCCGGTCGGGCGGTGACGTCAGCTGCTCGCACTGTTTCCGAGCGATTGGAGCAACAGAAGAAAAAAAAAAACCTTAAAAACTGAAGGATGGCTCATTTGTTGCTCGAACGCCGTCTTAAAGCTCGACGACGGGCGGCAGAGAAACGGTTGGTGGTTCCCAAAGCCACATAAAGCCAGATGATGACAGCTGTTAGCCACATCTGGTTTTCATAATCAGTTGCTTTGATCTCACGTTGATAAAACCTAGAAGGACCGATCTGTGTCGTTCTCAGAGGCAGAAATAAATAAAAAAATGCTCAGGACAGAAAGTGGGCAAGACGGCAGTGAAGCCTGTTATCAGGGTTACAGAGGAGAAGGCCGAGGTCTGGCTGACGGTTTTAAAGTTGGCTGAAGACGGTTAATAACAGAGCTGAGCTCTTACTGGCCCGACTGGGACTGAAATTAAACTGTTTTAATGACGATACCAGTGAATATGGTTTGAGTTGTTAATCAAACCCATGCACAGTTCAGGATGGACATGCTCCTTTGACGGCTGTCTCTGTGTTGTGGTTTGGTTTTCAGGCCACTGCTGTGCCTGATTTAGTTTTCCCACTACACAGGGTCCAGTGCTGGACCAGGGCTGGCCTTACCTGGTTCTGGTTAAGAACCTGGTGGGCCAACACAGATCACTGCGTCATAAACGCCTCTTCCTGAGTGGTCCTGCTGTTAGTCTGAGTTTCTGCAGAGGATCTCAGAGTCTGAGTCATTATTCCTGTAAATAAATGTTTTTATATCGCTGCTGTTTTATAAAAGCTGTTTTAAAAACCAGTCTGAGTCTGACATGTCTGATCTGCAGCATCTCTCAACACCAGGTCGTGTTAAAGACGTGAAAATGCTCATGAATAGCACCTCAAACAGTGTTTTTCATTCAGTTGATCATAATGACAAACAAGCTACAGAAAGATGAAAGGCTGTGAGGTGAGATGAGCCCACTGCTAATTTCACTTCGTTTTCACGCTGAAGTATTTGATCTTAATTGAACAGAGTAAAAGTGAAGCTAAATTCATATTTTTAAACCTGGCATTGGGCGTCTGTCTCCATGAGCCCTCATCCTGCTCGTGATAATAGTGTTTTACCTGCAGTTCTTTACCTGCAAACTGTGGAGAAGTGGTTAGCATTGATTGCAATCAGATTTCTGATTCCACCTGGGTGTGGACTACTATCAAACAACGCACCACAGGAATCCTTTAAGGCATAAATACTGAATGGTAACTTTGAGGAAATGGATAAACTGGGTTTAATGTGTGCTAATCCACTCAAAACCCTCAGATACAGCTGGTGTGTTGGAAAGAAGTCATTAAAGTTGGAAGCTCTTGCACAGCAGAAAAAGATAAAGTGCTGTCAGACTGGAACCTACAATTCTGTCCTACGACAAAAACAAAACTCACTACCTGCACTTTTTACATCAGCTACTCCAGCTTCTGTAGGAAATGACAAGAGGAAGAAACTGCAGTGAACCTTTATGTGAAGAGCTGCCGGCATTACGCTGCGCAAACTGTCAAGATAAGCATTTTTACTAAATCCTGCAGATGTTTGAAAATATTTCTGAGTAACGTGCGTTTGAGTCCAGCCTCAGATACAGAACTAATTCGATCAACTCTTTTTTTTTTTAAAGCAGCCCAGGTTTGTGGAGTTACTTAGAAATACTTCAAGTTTTAATGAATTATTGCTGTTGGTAACACTTTGTGCTGAAATGTTGGGATATTTTTAGGAACAGCAGGGCGTAAAAGTGCTTTCCACAGGGCGTGGTCTCTGAAGTGACGAGTTCATCGTTTCACGTGAGATTTTGGGAGTTTACAAAAGGACAAATGTAGTAAAATGTTCAAACAGAGCTGTTTGTGTGTAATCTCCCATCAACGTTTGCTTTTCCCTTGGTACAACGCCGGAGCAGTTCTCCCTTTTCATCACGTGACTTTCCCTTTCTCTTAACGTTGTTTTTTTTTTTTTTTCAAAGCATGCAGTTTCATTTGCTTTAAATGCTGATTGCGGTCTTGTTAAACATTTCACCTCAGTGAAAATGCACAAAGCAGTCAAGAGACCATTTCTCTAAATGCCACAGACGTTGAGATTTTTTTAAGCGCAGAGCTCAGTCAATCAGGGGTAGAACTACTTCACCAACAAGGGTCTGAACGTCTGACCTCTGACCTGGGAAAACGACAGGTGCAAACACAAACAAGCAGAACACAAAACCCTATTCACATCAGTCAAAACTTCAGAGTACGCCCGAGCAAAACCAGATCATTTCTCTGAGGCTTTCCAGCTTATTTGCAGCTCTTTGCTACAAAAATGTAATACAATCCACAAAAATATCTTTAAGGTTAAGTGGTTACAATCAAGGCAGAGCTGGATTACTCAAAGAACTCGCTGTGAAACTGAAATAAATTCAGATACGATCTTTAACAGAAAACCACACCCTTTGAAGAGTTATCTGTCACTTGTTGACTCGCTCTCAAGTCAGATGTCCATTGTTTTGTTTGCGTCCTCCCCTCAAACGTACCACTCTCTGCGTGAAATCACAGATCCGTCCATGTGGGACACGTAGTCGCTGTCTGTACCATTGTCATAGCTGTCGTCCGGGAGGTACGGGGATCCGTTGTTCACAATGGGGCTGTGTACAGGAGGCCCACAGGGGTGCATGTTTTGGGTGTTGTAGTGATCTGTGAAGTAGTTTCCATCCTTGGTGCCCCTGTGTACATCTCCCCTGTCGGCCCAGTCTTCCCTGTCCTTCCGTTCAGGGGTGTAGTCGGGGTAAATAATGTCACCACCCAGTTTGGGCTTCAGCTCCTGGCTGCCTTTGCTCACTTTGTCCCCGTAAACCTCCTGCAGCTCGTGCGGCTGCAGCACATCCACCTGAGACTCCTTCTGCATGTCGGAGGGTCCCAGGTACTGTTTGGTGTAGTAGTCTCCTCTGAAGGTTCTGCGTTGGCGCATGAAACAGGCCCCGCCAAGGATCAACAGCAGGATCAGGAAGAGAACGCCACCCACTGCCCCGCCCACTATAGTACCCAGGCTGCTGTCAGAGATGGAGGCCAGGGTGGGGGAGGTGAACAGGGCTCTCTTCCGGCCCAGGCCAGCGTCCGTTCCGGAGGTGTCGTGGAGGAGGGAGGCGGTGGTGCTGGGCGCTGCAGTGGTGGGGGGAGGATCTGCAGAACAAACGTGACGAAATGGTTTAAAACAGACAGCAAATGTAAAGAAGAGCAGTGAAACTGATGAAAAACAAAACATGTTCTGCAAATTCACTTCTTTATTAATTAATTTTCAACACTCAGTGGAGGAATCTCAGCTGGAGCAGAACGTCTCTCCTAAAGTCGTAAAATATCTGCTGAAAGCTGTGCAAAAGACAAGGGAGACAAGAACTAGAAGAAAGAGCTTAAGTGCTAAATGTCAGAGTGAGTGAGTGTAAAAAAAGAGAGAGAGACGAGAGGGCATGCACTCGTGAGCATGGGAGGGAGTTTGATTAACTTTACACCCTTTATCCTAAACCTGGCTTTGTGGAAGACGTGTGAGAAGATGAAACGCCGTGATCGATGTGAGGTTCCTGCAGCTGATGTGCCCTTCAGCGTCCAGCTCTTTGATAGCAGCCGGAGCTGGAGAGGCGCAGGCTGCTTGGAGCTCAAGGTCAAGATAAGCGCCTCCACGCTGACCTGCAGTCTGCAGGACGGAGAACAGCCTGATAACACTGTCCAGTGAGTTTACAGACGGGTCACAAAGCCTGACTACAAAGAGGTGCGGTCCAAATCATCCGTTACGTTTAGAAACCCTGAACTAAAATTATGGATTTAGAAATAATCCAACTAATTGGGATTATGCTACACATTCGAGACTGAAGGTTCAGGAGAACAGCAAAGGTGTGAGTCAAAGTAAACGAAGGTGAAAGCAGGTAAACTAATGAGCTTCACGCCCTGTTTTAGCCAACGTCAACCCCCCCCCCCCCACACACACACACACACCCCACCGCCGCAGGACATTCAAACCTAACGTGGAGAATGAGAATCTACAACCAGTGGATGATCATTGGAAAGACGAGCAGTCCAAAATGACAAGGCTGAGGAGACATCAAGGAATGTGAAACGGCTACATCTGGCTGACACGAGGAGAGGGTGGGGGGCATTACTGAACTCAACCTGGTCATCTCCACAGGGAAGGGAGGCAAGAGGATGCATGCCCAAGACTCAACATTTGACAAGAGAAACAAGATAATTGCTCAGTGCAAGTCCACTCTGGACAGGATGTCAGCTTGGCTTTCATTTGAAGAACAGCTCCAGAACACCGATGGGTCTACGTCTGTTTTAAGACTCCAGCAGCTCTTTGCACTCAGAAGAGAGGGGTAGAAACTGAGAGGGTTTAATGGGGCACATGTACCTAAAAGAAGCATTTACTTAGTTTGGGAAAGGAGCATAGCAGGAATTAAAAAAGAGAGAGGTGCAGAGTTCTCAGGATCCACGCCCTGGCTTCCAAAAAAATATATATATAAGCAGCCAAACAAGGACACGCACAGGAAGCAGACAGGAGGAGGAGTTCAACTTGCTGGATGCTTTATTTCAGGATTTACACCAATTAATCAATAAGAGCAGATGTAAATGCATGGAAAGTCTGTTTGATGAATGAGCGAGTCGCCTTATGTTATTTCAATACTTCATCTTTCGGGTGTTGAATTAAGCTAAATAATTTGATCACTGTGAGCAACGCTGCTGTTGGACAACGAGGTGCTGAGTCACACATTTTTCTGGGTTATAAACAGACATCTGCCTGCTGCAAATCTGTGAACACAACTCTTTACGTTTCACTGTGTAACCCAGCCTTAACAAAGCACAGTAAAAAAGGCGGCAGGGGTGCAAACTTTGCTGAACCAGCAAAGAGTAAACACCGTCGTCCTTATCTGAGACATCTAATGTTGCCAAAACCACACTGATGGAATGATTTGGTACTGATACTCTTTATCTGCACTCTATGCTCCTCTGCTGCCAGGAATGTGTGAAAGTAGATCTGGGCAGGGACATTTTTATTTATATAAAGACTTAACGTCTTTAATATTGTTGATCTACGGCCAGAATTCACTGAAAATTGGATCTTTTATGAGGAAAAAGTGTTTGAATGCAAAAGAACCGTGCTCTTTGTTACGCTGATTGTTAAAGCTCAGTAATTTACCTCGGCAGATGGTTAAAATGTAGTAAAACTTTACAAACGATGTGGGGTGGGTAAAGTCAAAAGTACCTTGAACCCAGAAATTCACGTCCCGACTGCGCAGACCAACGTCGTTCGTCACTTCGCAGCGATAGATGGCAGAATCATTGCGCTGCAACCGGCGGGTGAAAGTCAGGCTGGCGTTGGAGATCACAACCCCATCAGGAACTGATCCATCCAACCTGAACCGGAATGAGACATGAAATGTTGCAGTTTTCAGCAAATGAAGAACAGAGAACCAAAAGTGCTGAAAACAGCACATTATTTTAGACATTTGAACGATTGCCACCGTCATTAGAGAAAGAGCAACTGTTAACACAGGGACACCTGTAGGGCAGAGCTGTCATTTCTAATACTGGCCCGAAGCCCGGCCTGACCCGAATTTGGGCTGGGCCATAATAATGTGCTGGATTGGCAGGCTGGGTCGGTGTCGGACTTTTGATTGCAGCAGCTGACGCGCAAGGCTGACGATCCAATTATATGGCAACATGACTTGCCATACTTTCATCAGCCGCACGCGACCCGTGCGCTGACCAGCCTTGAAAGAGGTAAAGAAATGTTCAGTTAAGCTTCAGATGGGACTACCGGTACTGTCAGGCAGCGATCCATCGCCCAAATAGACGTTCAGCCGCTGCAGTCAGCAGACGCACGCGGCCGACGACCCAAGCAGGTGAGATCCCAAAGCAGACATGTCAGAGCAGGGTCTGTGTCTGAATAATGCAGAATGCATGCAAAAGCGGGTATTTAATGCGCTTCGATGGCCATGAAAGGCAAAAACCCCCTCAGCTCCGATCTTCTGCCCCTTTTATTCAGTGGCGCACGTCCGCCGACCGTTAATAACTACTTTGTATAAAAGCAGTCAAAGCTTGATTAAAAATGTTGGGGGTTTTCGGGTTCGGAACTGTAATTACTGTTAATTTGTCGGGTTGGGTGGGGTTCAGAAATAATAGCTACGGGCTGGGGCTGGGTCGTATTTTTTGGGCCCAAATGCAACTCTACTGCAGTGGTCACAGCTACTTGCTTCAACAAGCCTTGGGACGAGATATGGGTGTGTCCTGCGGATGAAGGTTGTTAGTCATCTAGATGAGTCTTTCTCGAACCCAGTCTAAGTGAGCTTGACCGTAGTTCTGTCTGGGTAATATTCAGGGCAGTCCAATTACCCCAATTTGGATGAAGGGCTGGAGGGTGATACATCCGGGTCGAAGACAACACCCATGAACAAAGTCTATAGCAATGGTGTGGAAACGCAAAGATCTTGTATAACATTTTACCTTGATTTGTGATCTTGACCTTGAAGTTTTGGTGATAAAAACTGTTTGTGACACTCTGTCTATTGATGATGCATGTGCATGACTTTTCATTACAGTATCTTGAGTGGATAACAAGTTATGGGCGGGATAAGCAAAGACCTTGTATAACATTTTATCTTGATTTCTGACCTTGACCTTGGAGCTGGGGTGATGAATGAAAAGTGTATGTGACACTCCATCTAGTGATGATGCATATGCGTATAAAGTTTCATTAAATTATCTTGAATGGATCAGAAGTTATATGTGGGACAAGAGGAAGTTTATGGACATACGTACTGATGAACAGAGACAACAACAACAACAACACAAAGCGTGTGAAGCATATAACAAAATGACATTAATGACCATATATTTACATTATCATCTACACTGATGAAGTAACTCATTTAGGTAACAAAATAAAAAAGAAAACCTCAAAAATTTGGACTTTGCTTGTGCTGAAGTGACGTTTTTCTCTCAAAACAAGATGATGATAAAAAGTTGTCAAAAGGCTCATGTTGCTGTGATGCACAAACTGTTTGTAAACTTTATTTATAGCAGGGCGTCGTCCCAAAGGGCGCAGAGAAACTTTGGACAGCTCCAGTATCCAAGCTCCAAAGTTATACTGGAGGTAATTTATAGACTGAGCGTGTCAACTTCTCTGCTTCATTTAGATTTATTAAACCCAGTTCAGAATGAGTCGAGCACAAAACGGCAGCAGATTTCTTCTTCTTATAGTCACTAATTTAAGTCAGTCTGGGGGTGTGTGTGGGGGGTATCTGCTCATAATAAAAGCACAAACATATATGCATAACTTGTAGTAGCAGTCTTTAACCTCAGACTAACAGCAGTTAATTCATTCACATGGATTAAAGCTGAAAAAAAAACAACAACTTCTGACTGAGATATTTTTTCATCTAGAAGCACCCCCCCCCCAAGGAAAACAAACACACACACACACACACACACACACACACACGCACGCGCACGCACGCACGCACACACACACTTGAGAGCTTTTTCCTGCAGACAGGTCACTACCCAAAGGTTTTCATATAGAGGGGTATACTGCGTACATGACCTTTGTAAAAGTACACAGTATACTGCATATATGATCTTAGTAAAAGTACACAGTATCTGCATACATGATCTTAGTAAAAGTACACAGTATAGTGCACACATGGTCTTTGTAAAGGCACACAGTACAGTGTTTCCCCTAGATAGCTTGCCATGGCAGGGTGCTCATTTCATCCTTGATTTCATGATTTTTTTTTTTGACTGGGGGTGGGGTGGTGCAGAGACACAGCTGAGCTGCGCGCTGTTTGTATCAGTTTTCAGGGGGTGGGGATGTGTGTTGTTCAGTGTCAGGGAAGAGGCAGTGTGAGCACCGCCTTTAGCATTTTAGCTAGCTTATAACAAGACAGTTAGTGATGCCAGGTCATCGTATTTTAGCAATCTTATTCACTTGAACAAAAACAATACTAAAGTGTTATTTGATACTATCAGCAGTACTGTATCTCCCCCAACGCACCAGGCTTCATTAACCTCAAACAAGGACTGTAACATGTTCCTCAATTTATTCATAAAGAAGGGGATGGACCTGAAATTCAAGATATCTCCAAGCTCCTCTACTTTTCATGAGGAACCTCAGTGTTCTGAGTCATTTTCTTCTTTTGTTCCGATTACTTTAAATGAGCTGACCTCATTAATTGGCAAAATGAAACTCTCTACTTGTTCATGGAAATATTACCCCCCTCTTTGCTTGTCCAGACTCTAACTAGTATTGGCCCAGCAGTGTTGATGATAATTACCAACTCTCTGAACAAAGGGTTTGTCCCATCGTATTTTAAAATAGCAGACATGACCCCTCTCTTAAAGAAGCCTAATCTTGATTCTGGCTCCCTTTCCCACTTCCGTCCCATCTCTGAACTGCCTTTTCTCAGTAAATTACTTGAAAAGGTTGTAGAAACCCAACTCAGATCCTGGTTCTGTCAGTTACAGATCCCTTATCCCTTTCAGTCTGGTTTTTCTAAAACACCATTCCACTGAAACTGCTCTATTAAAAGTCCACAAAGATCTGTTAATGGTTGATGATGACGGAAAATGCTCTGTGTTGGTCCTGTTAGATGGTAGTGCTGCCTTTGATACTGTTGACCACACCACCTTATTAAACAGGCTGAAGGTTCTGGCTGGTATTTCTGGCTCAGCTTTGGACTGGCTCACATCATACCTATCTCACAGAACTTTCTGCATCAAGACAGACAGGTTCTCCTCTGACTATGCCCCCTTAAATTGTGGGGTGCCACAAGGTTCAGTTTTAGGTCCACTTTTGTTTTCCTTTTATATTATCCCACTTGCATTATTCAATCTTTTTCTGATATTTCTTACCATATTTATGCTGATGATATTCTGTTGTAGTTTTCTTTTAGACCACAACAGCTGGACAAATTAGACATCCTTGTCCAATACTTGTCCCGTATAAGTGACGGGCTCGCCAGTAACTTTTTGGTTTTAAACACCAGTGAGACAGAGACTTTGATTTCTGCTCCCAGTCACCTTCACTCAAAAATCAATCAGCAAATTACCTCTTTGTGCCCAGTAGCCAAAGCAAAAGTAAAAAGTCTAGGAGTCACATTTGATTCATCATTAGGCTTTGAGTCTCACATTAAGACAATTTCCCGTTCTTGTTTCTTTCATTTAAGAAACATTTCTAAAATTGACCTTTGGTCTCCAGAGTTGACCTCGAGAAAATTATTCACACGTTTATGTCATCATGTCTGGACTACTGTGATGTCCTTTTACCTGCCTGGACAAGTCTTCTGTTCACATCTACGAGTGATACAGAACGCAGCTGCCAGACTTCTCACCAAATCCAGTAAATACTGTCACATCACTCTGGTTCTATATTCACTTCACTGGCTCCCAGTCGAGTTTAGAATCCGTTTCAAAGTTCTTGTGCTCACGTGCAGAGCTTTAAATGGCTCCTGTGCATCTTTGTCAGCTTTTAACTAAATACTCTGCTGCTCGTGGCCTTCGCTTCCAGACTCAGAACCTCTTGGATGTTCCACGTTCACGGCTGAGCACTAAAGGGGACAGGGCCTTTCAGTCAGTGGCCCCCAGGCTGTGGAACAGTTTGACCTGCAGCTTCGTTCTGCTCACTCTGCTGAGGTTTTTAAAAAGCAACTGAAAACACTTTTATTCTCTCAGGCTTTTATGTCATGATTATATTGTGCTTTTTTGAAGTTCTTTTGCTTGTTTTATTCTTTGTATATTTTTATCGTTGATTTTTATTGTACAGCACTTTGTGATTTTAAGTCTGTGATAAGTGCTCTATAAATAAACTTGACTTACTTACTTACTATCTCCTGTGTCTTCATGTCTTCAGGTGTGGCTGCAGTGAGAACTGAAGATTCCTCAGAGTTCGACATCAGCGCATGTCCCATCATGTTTTATGGACAGAAGTATGAACAGTTATATGTGAGTAAAAGCTTCTGAATCTTCAGGATATTTCCATCTCTTTCCATTTTCTGTCAGTAGCATTGTTGGGTCTAACAGGGGGAGTGGTGGTGCAGAGGTTAGAGAAGGTGAGTCTGTGATCAGAAGGTCGCCGGCTCAACTGCCTGGATCAACAACATTAAAGTATTCATTCAATCTTTATTTATACAGGTTAGTCCCAAAATATGGGTGAGAAAGGTGAAGCGCCCGCACCTGCCTCTACCCTCATTTGCCCCACTCTGGGCCCTTGAGCAAGGCCCTTCACCCCGCCATCTGCTCCCCATGTGCTCTATGGCAGCTCTCTGCTCCACACGGAGGGCTGTGGTAGCTCAGTGGTCTGTGGTGTCTCAGGAAAGACATCTGGAGTAAAAACCATCATCAAGTCTTTGTGCGAGTTAGTTCACTGTGAAGACCCCTGAAGCCGGAGCAGCTGAAAGAAGAAGAAGAAAAAATTATTGTGTCTATCATAGTTAAAAATGATGAGTGGACTGAAGACTAGGGTTGGGGTCGATCCGATCCAGTATCGGCCTCCGATACCTGTATAATTTATGTATCTGATTTTCCGATCCAACTTGCCTGTATTTCCGATCCATGCTGCACGTTGGCAAACCCAGAGCACGTCTTGTAACATTGTGCGATTTAAACACAATGAACTCACTTTGAGCCTAACAACAGGAAACACTTCGACTTTAATAGCACACAAGAGGCAGCTCTATATCACAGACTTCCATCTCACTCATTGTGCGGCCGGAACACTAACATACCGTTAAGCATTATGGGAAAGACATAACACAGTCCACTCCCCGTAACCGCTGGGGGGCGGTGTTGCATGCACTGTTGCAGGTCACAGAACACGTATAGTGTAACAACAGGTTCAATCGATCGAACCAGAACCAGCTTCCTCTGACCTTGTTTCACAAACAAAAAGCAAAAAATATGAATCTCTAAACCCATTAAAAACCCTATAAACATAATTATCTCTAAAACTAAACGTAATGCGCAGAACCGCGGGTGGTGCATGGTGGTCGACTGCCCCACTGTTTTAAGTTTTGTTTTTGACGTGCTGCAGTTTCTTTCACTTTTGCAGCTTAATAAAAATAACTAATAGCTTTGGTTTTCCTGTGATTTATCTGCAGTGTGATGAATGGTAGTCCAGCATAATATACACTCCTAATGTTTTGTTGGTCCCTTTATTTTGTTTGTAAATATTAAATT
>JAVCKU010000071.1:6359953-6376955 GCA_032273985.1 Hypsolebias coamazonicus
TATGTGGCTTCTACATCCTCAACGGACAATACAGACAGACACACCATCTTCCACTGGCCCCAGGAATTAATTGTGTATCCAGCTGCGAGTGTCCCTGCAGGGCATGAGGGCTCTCCTTCGCCCTGTCTTCTCGTTGAGAAAATGTTGTCAGTTGTGTTGAGAGACCAGCTGACCAGATCCATAATTCACATTTTGGAGAATATGTAGTGAGAGGCTCTGATAGGAATCACAAGACAAAGAGCAAAGCAGGAGGGAGGCAGGAGCAGGAGGGAAAAGCATCCACCCTTGTTAAGAGCAAGCAGGACAGAGCACTTCCAACAGCTCAGTAAAATAGTTAGCCCTTGCAAATGGCAAATACACAGAGAAAACGTGAAATTAAGCTATTGGAGCAAATCACCCAACATTATAATAATAGCATGTATATAGGCTTTATTGCAAAGAGCTTTTAGTGTTTAATAGACAAAGGGATTTTGGGGGGCAGCTTGCATTTTTTGGGCGAGGGAAAAGTATAAGTATAACATCATCAAAGAAATCCTTCTGAAGCTGTTGTTAAGGCATGTCTTTTAGTTCCAATATCGTTGTATAGCAAATTCCAGAGAAAAGTGGCAGTACCTTCAGAGTGACTGGAAATATGATAGCTCCAAAGAAAGCTTCCAATCCCTGACTTAAAAAATATATGGCGAAAAGGTTCAAATTTAAAGCCACAGGAGAAAATTGGAATGAAACTGAAACGAGAGAGAGAGAGAGAGAGAGTAATGGAAAACTTTGACAAGCACAAAATTTCACCCAACTCTCTCCACGCACTCCACTCAGGTGGAGTGCGTCTGATTGTTTGAGGGGGATGTTTGAGCGATGGTCCTGGAGGAGCAAATACACTCAACCAGCCACGTCAGCGCTCACATAGCTCTCCATTCTTTGGTCTATTTTATTTTGACATTCAAAAGGGCAACGATTCTCTCCCTCAAAAAAGATATAGAGGAAAAAAAATAACCCTATAGTTTAGAATTCCATAAAAATGTAAATAAAAAAAAAAATAATAAAAAAAACCTTAATCAAAAATGTAATGTATTCTGAATTTTTGTCTTTCTTCTCTTCATTTTCAAGACTTTTTAAAAATAAAAACCATTGCTTAGGACATTTTTAATGAGTATTCATGAGTTCACAAGCTGGTTTACTTTCTGTCACCCTGCAGGGACTGTGGAGGTCAATGCCACAGGAAAATCCTTCACAGTGAAGAGTAGCCTCCAGTTCCAGGTGAATAAACAGGATGATGGTGTCGCTTACACCTGCAGTGTGGAGCACGTGTCTCTGTCCAACCCCTACATGACAACTGAGGTCCTGGAGGTCCACTGTGAGTACAGTCATGCCTCACAAGGATGGTTTTTGGCTTGAGATTAGCATTGAGAAGAAACAGAAAGATGGAGGTTGCACGTGTGCCTACATGTTTAGCTTTGCATTTGCACTGGATTACTAGTGGATTAGTTTGTAGGTAGGGGATTTGTACAAAAACAGAAAGCAGATAGAGCTAAAAGCTACCCGAAAGACAAACAAAGCTAACAATTTTAAACCTTGTTAATGTTATAATTAAATCCTCTAATACCCAATAATTCTATAGAGTTGAATTTTGGAAACTTCTTTGCAGATGCTCCCCAGCTGGAGATCACACATTCACTGATTCTTCCACAGGAAGGACAATACTTCAAACTGGAGTGTGTTTCCATAGGCCATCAAATGTAAGCTGCAGCTGATTTTAAACATCATTCAAAAATGTAAAACCTGAACTAAAGGAGTGATGCATTTTCTTTTTTCTTTGCACAGTTTATTAATCAGAACCCCTTTAGAGATGAGCTCTAACAAAACATTGACTCCAATTTGTTTTTCCAGACCTGAACCGGTGCTGTGGTTGAAAGATGGAGGAGAACTGCTAGACATTGAGCGAATGATTGTGGAGGGCAGAGAAATAACCATCATCACACTAAAAAAACCAGACAATGGCACATACTGCTGTTAGGCCAGCAACCACATAAATGTTTATGGGTGGTATGCAGTGCATCCCTTCTATGAATGCTACTTTTTAATTTTCCTTTGCTAATCTGAGTTTGAACACAGGTAAACTGTAGTAAAATGATGCTGGTTTATGCACAGCTGTATCTATTCATCCATTACCTTTGCTGTCTCTTTGCTTTTCGGGTTGCAGGGGTCACTGGTGCCCATGTCTAACAGTCACTTTTGCAAGTAGCAGTGTACACCCTGGACAGGTCGCAAGCCTGTCACTGGTCCACATAGAGACAAACAACTACCATACTTGCCGTTGTACATGTCGCACCACAGTATAAGTCTCATCAGTCCAAATATGTCTGATTAAGTGGAAAAAAACAAAAACATAAATATGTTGCTTCGCCGTATAAATTGCATCTATTATGCGTCACCGTGACACGTCACATTTGTTATGCGTCACTGCTGACCATCCCAAAAATTCAATTTTTTTCATGTCAGAATGAATGAAATTGTCAGATCTCAGCCCAAATTTGGGTTATAAATATGGAAGGGGAAAAAAGCATAAATAAGTCGCTTCACTGTGTAAATCGCAGGCATGCTAATTTATGCAAAAAGTTGCAACTTATGCAGCGAAAAATGTGGCATTCATTCTCACTCACACCTAGGGACAATTTAAAGTTACCAATCAGCCTAACAAGCATGTTTTTGGTCTGTGGGTGGAAACTGGAGTATCCAGAGAAACGCATGCATGCACGGAGAGAACATGCAAACTCTATGCAGAATGGTCCACTGTCCGGCATTCAATCTGATGATCCTCGTTGAGGGACAACAGCTCTACCAACTGCACCACCTTGTCGATGCACAGCTGACAATTTCCTCAAATGTTCTTTATGTTTATATTGACAGAAATGTCATGACTTTAAATTGTTGTGGCACTTCTGAAGTGGAGTTCTCTAAAGAACTGCAGGTTTTACACTTGATTGACTAGGAGAGGGGCAGCATGGTGGCGCAACTGGTAGAGCTGCTGCCTCTCAGCGAGCAGGTCCCTGGTTCAAATCCCGGTCCAGGGTCTTTTCTGGGTGGAGTTTGCATGTTCTCTCTGTGCATGCGTGGGTTTTCTCCGGGTACTCCAGTTTCCTCCCACAGTCCAAGAACATGCATGTTAGACTGATTGGTAACTCTAAATTGTCCCTAGGTGTGAGCGGAAGAGTGAATGGTTGTTTGTCTCTATGTGGCCCTGTGATGGACTTGGGACCCATCCAGGGTGTACCCCGCCCCTCGCACAGTGATTGCTGGACATGGACATGGGCACCGGCGACCCCCGTGACTCAAAATGGAAGAAGCGGGTAAAGATAATGGATGGATGGATGGATGGATGGATGGATGGATGACTAGGAGAGCAGATGTTAGGACATATGAAATACATTTTGTGTCACTATTAAAGCACATTGTGGTTAATTTTCTAATGTTGCTCATTGGTATTTAATGAAACAAAGTATTAAACTTCCATTTCAATCCAAAGGCCTTCAAAAACTTGACTTTTTATCCACTTTCATCCAGCTTTGGATCAACCACATTGCTTTTTTATTTATTAGTTTACATATTGTTTAGGCCTTTTTCCCAATCCCCAAAGAAGAACCACTGAGGGGAACAAACAAGTTATGATGATGATGATGACACTGGAGAGTAACTGTCATTCCACGTTGCCTTGAGATATATTATATTTAAGCCTTCTTGCAGAGGCGTCATTCTATATTGGCCGCTGAAAGGACACACTTTGTCTTCCAGCATCAAGGGTTTATAATGTCCATGTCTAACTCTTGTGCTGAACATGCGTGTAAATTCTTTTAATATATCTTGCAGACGGTTCCGGTTTGAAAATGACGGACGCTAATTTTTTGCAGCCTTTCGCATCTTTTGTTTGTTCAAGCAGATAAATGGCAGATAACGTCTCTCTGGCTGGTGGTTTCCTGCCGCGACAGATCAACTACCAGATTATTATCGTACAGATCCTGGTTATCATTTTCCTGTGGGTCAACATGTTGCTCATTGTCACCTTTTTTAAAAAGGAATGCTTTTACACGAGTGTTCGGTACATCTTGTTTGCTGTGATGCTGCTGTCTGACAGTCTAGTGCTGATTGTATCTGATGTTCTTCTCATCTTGAGCTATTTCCAGTTGACTGTGCATGTCTGGTTGTGCACCATTATCTCTGTAGTTGCACTTGTTTACGTTCATGTCACACCGGTTACTCTGACAGCAATGACTCTGGAGCGCTATGCAGCTATTTGCATGCCCCTGCGTCATGCAGAGCTGTGCTCCACACGCAGAGTTATGTTCTTCATCCTCATCATCCACGGCATCAGCTCCGGCCCATGCGTGGTCATTCTCTCCATGTTTTTTGCCTCAGCCTCTCTCAGTTTTTACAAACAAAGCATGATCTGTTCAGCGGAGCGTTTTCTCTTCCAGACGTGGCAGCAGCATCTCTGGTCTGCAGTGAGTCAGATATACTTCCTCATCATGTGCATCATCCTCGTTTTTTGTTATGAGAGGATCATGAAAGTGGCCAAAGCAGCATCTCTGGAGAATAAACTGTCCACTCAGAAGGGGCTCCGCACGGTGCTGCTGCATGCTTTCCAGCTGCTGCTCTGTCTCATCCAGCTGTGGTGCCCTTTCATCGAAGCTGCTGTGTTTCGAATTGATTTGACCTTGTTTTCACAAGTCAGATACTTCAACTACATCATGTTTAGCCTCGCTCCCAGATGTCTGAGTCCTCTCATTTATGGACTCAGAGATGAAACGTTCTTTCTTGCACTGAAAAAACTGCACCTGCTTTAGTTTAAGTAAAAGAAACATCTCCTAAATTAGATTTTAAGAGACACATTTAAACTTTTCTACTTTTTTAATGATATTAGACTGTGCTTGAAAATATAGTTTTAATGTATTTATTGTTTTTAGGGCAGTCATTAAAAAGAGCAGAGGTGGTTTATCTAGAGTAGATATGTTACCTGCACTGACATAAGTATTGCTCAAAAATTAGATGATATGTGATCACAAAACCATGTTGTTTAAAAAGTGGTATACATGTACAACAATACATTTTTAACAACATTGTGATGTATTTGTGAGCACAAACCAGATCAAAAATACTTCAGGAATACTAGACGAAGTTATCAAAAGATATTAAAATCAATATTTAAATTTCCCAAATAATCCATTTGAATAAAATCCAACCATGTTTACTGTATAACATTAGAAAACTAAAATCTAACATCATGCTTTAATGATTTCCACATACTGAAATTAAATTAGTGATTGTTTAAATCTGTTCATATGTTCATAACAAGATGTGTAGTTGTAAATAAATTGTTCAAATCGTTGTTGTTTTTTAAGAGCAAATATGTTCCTTTTTCAAATATCATGTTTGCTGTGAGTCTTGTTTGTTTGGTTATTTTTGTCTTTAAAACTATAAAAAGTAGTTTCTGTTGCCCAAATGAAAATGATTTTTGGAATCAGTCAGATATTTGATCACCAACGTGTTTATTCTCAGGTATCAGATGAGATCATCGTCATGCTTTTAGGTGCACATACCTGCTCAAAAACATGTCTTACATCACAGAAATGTTGAGTTTATGTAAACATACTTGTTTCAAATTCTGCTTTTTAGTTTGGGAAATGATAATAAATACATGTGCCCACCATTTCTCAAATATTCAATCTCCTGTCAATTTGTGGGGAGCATTTATGTTGATCAAGCAAACTTGTTAACTAAAGTTATTGTCTGAAAATCAAATGTTTTTCATTAAAAAAAAATCTGTTGTAATTAATAAATTCAATTCTGTTGACTTTTCAGCTATCTTACACTGAGATTATATTAGTAATTAGGAGTATTATACACAGTTATAAGATAATATGTAAAAATGCATCAAATAGTTTTTCACACCACAAGCACTTAAACACATGGATTATTTTTGCCTCATAGTATTTTATTATTATTTTACACAACCAGTGGAAAAAAAACAGTACATAGAATAGCAATAAATTCTTTGTGTTACAGCAAACATCACATTCTTGTCAGAAACTCTACAATCTGTCAGTGAAGAGCTGCTGAAGGTTCAGTAAGCCCACAATTATTAATCAAACCATCAAACCTTAAAGTGCTATTTGGTCATTTTATTATTAACATTTTTTTTTCTTTTGTTTCACAAAGGGGAACAGTTTGTGGATTTGTACGAGCTCAAAACAAGCCCTGTGAGTAGGTCAAAGTTTTCACAGAAAATCAATTGCACTTTGGCGTTGTTTCCTGCAGCTCCCTCTGTTTGTCTCAGTCTTCTCGTAGATAAGCCTCGTGCACCTCGTGCTCGCCGCCTTCTTCTAAAAAGGCAGTGTACTCCGCCATTCGCTGGATCTCCTCCACTTTGGTTTCAGCCAGCTTCTTCTCGGCCTCCGCTGACAGTTTCCTTGCGTCCTCCACCTGCGACTGAGCCACCTGAACGTTTGTCCGGACCAAGATGGACGCCTGGTGGGCTCCTGGATATACGCAAACGCAGAAATGCACTCTTTATAAAAATGCAAATGAATAACCAAGCCATTTCAAACTACACTGGACTTAATTATGAGCCTAAGCAAGAAGGTTTGATGAGAAAAGTGTCCCACCGGAGGTGTACGCTGCCTCTGCTGCCATCTTAGACAGGTTGACGGCGTTGATCCAGGTTGTCTCGTAGTGTTTGCATTCGTTCAGTCTCTCAGCAGCCTGTCAGGAGGAGGAAAACGGCTGCTTTTAGTACACAAATAAGATTAACTTTTACCGTAATCCATTCAGAATCTCTGCTTTCGGTGCACGCTCACCTCTGCACGCCAGCTGCTGATGGCCTGTCGTAGTGACTCCTCCTCCGCTGGGCTCACCTTTCCCAGTGAGACCAGGTATTTTCTTTGGAAGGCGATGCGTGAGTGGACAGCCTGTAGGTAAACGTGTGGGGAGTGAACATTCAAGACTTTATTTTCACGCACTTGTGCGTTCATCTTAACACATCTTGTGTAGGTGAAAATCCTACCTTTGAATAGTCCGTCAGAGCATCAGTGAGGGCCAAGGTGGCCTGAGAGAGGAGGGTGCTTGAGCTGTCCGTCAGCACCGAGGCGGCTCTCCTGAGCAGAGCGTCGTGTGACAGATCCTCCACTTGCTACAGGCAGAATAGAACAACTCGTTATTTTCTTAAGGTCGCGTTAAATACAGCGGTGATTTCTGTCGTGGTTTGAAATAAGAGACTGACCCAAAGGCCGTGGCCGACACTTAGACAGGCTAAGCTCATGTGTGCAGGGTTTGTCAGCTCTCCAGGCTTCTGGACTCGGGGCCTCCTGCTCTCAGAGCTGCAGCAGAAACAAACACAACACGCAGTCAGGAATTTAGTCGGAAACGACCCGACGGCTTAAAACAATCTGAAACAAAAGGCGAGGTTCGCTCTTTAACCTGAAACTGTTGGTTGTTAACTCACCTGAGGGAGCGGGCGCAGGCCGCCCTTCTTCTCAGCAATGAGTTGTCCGTTTGATTGCGCTGAAGTCCTCCAGCGGCGCGTCTCGCACAAGCAGAACACTGACGAACGGCTTGCATTTTGCAGATCGAACGGCTCTCTGCACTGAGGAACTGGTCAAGCTTCTTGAGCTGTGGTTTTCTGATCGCAGGTTTTAAACCTCGGCCGTCAGCTCGTCTCTGTAGAGTGGTTCTTGTTCCCAGCCAGATGCTTGGATCCTGTTCAGTGATGGCCACAGTTACCTCCTGCAGGTATTTGTAAAGCCTCAGCCCCTGTGTTCATTACGTAAAAGGTATTGATCTGTTGACGCTGCCCGAAAACGTGCGTATTTGGTGTTATCTGTAACGTTCCACTGATACGTGCAGGTTAGAGAGGCTGCTGATGACCAGTTTGGTCTGTTCTTGTTCTGTGTACAGAAGATAAATTATCAGTAGGTTTTTCTTTAGAGAGCTTTAGAACAAAAAAAGGCCTCTTGATAATGTCAGTAAATTAGCAGTTTGAGCCTAAACTAACGATCAGTGTGGTTATAATTATCATGTGGAGTATCTTGTTGCAACAAGTTGCCTCCATTATCTTAACTTTTTCAACTTAAAGGCTAAAGTAGGAATTATTGCTCTTGTTTTGCTTTCTCTGATATTTCTACTTTTGTAAAGTTGCAATGAGATGTTGCTGATTGTCATTCTGCAGGTTCCAGTTGCATAACATGTGCCACCAGAAGTCCTAGTGGACTTGAGGATAGTGCAGAACTGTGCTGCAGGAGTTAGTTTTTGCAGCATTTGGGTTTTTTGTATGATCTGATAAAGACATCTCTGGAATTTAAATCTGATCAAGACTGAAGACATTCTGCACGTTCTGCATCGCTTTTTTATTTTAATACAAAACTTGTTTTATCTAAACGTCACTTCTATGGGAGGAAGAAACAAGAAGTCCAGGGTTTTATGTTGCATGAAACAATATCTGCTTCGTAGCAACATAATTCTCTGAAGTGCCAGGAAATATCAAAACTAAATAGAATTTGATCCCTTACCATCTGTTGGACACTTTTCTGTCCCTTTGGAAACTTTAATAGAAGTTTTACCTCATGTGAACCTAAGTCTGACTCTGAAACCTTCACTGGGTCCATCATTTCCCATGAAAACTCATATGTAACATGCACCGGCATGTTTGACATTTTCATTTTGCTAGTGTGTACGGTTGGGATTGGACCAACAAGGCCACCATTGTTTCCAGACTGGGCTGGAACATTACAGCACCTCCTTCTGTTTGGGTCCAAAGGAAGGAATTTGCTTGTTCCACCACGTTTTAAAAATTTGCCGCCATTCTACAGATTTTGGACTTTAGCTGGTCTTTTGCTACTTTTATTGTTAGTTATCGTTTTGCCACTTTAACTTTGACCAAACCTAATGTAACCTTGTGTTTTGCTACTTTATTACCATTAGGTTTTAGCTAATATTGTTTTGCTTCACTGAGTTTTGACAAGCATAATGTTACATTTAACATCTAGCTAGAGTTTTGCTCTTTTTTAGTTTTAGCTATGTTTTGCTACATTTAGCATACCTTTTGGCCAGCGTTTGGCGATTCTTAGCATTTAGTTAGTATTTTACTACTATTGGAGTTAAACTAGTGTTTTACTACATTTATCTAGCCCTTTGCTGTACAGTATTTAGCTTTGAGCTCATGTTATGATACTGAAAATTTTATCTTGTGTTTTAATGGTGGGAACACAGTCAGCGAAGCGATCGATTCTATCTCAGAAGGTTTACTTTAAATTACACATATAACATACAAATTCACCAGCGCTGGCCAAACCTGGAACCACAACTTGGACACAACAAAATGGCTCCAAGCATCAGTTATTGCACACCTTTCTTCAGAACAGGCCACACCTCCCAGAAGTAGCTGCCTCCGCTGATGTATGGGAAGGCTCTATACTACATCATGTGACTGTTCTCAACCAATAATACCTCATCATCAAACTAAGGTGCGTGGGAATTCTATGTATGTAAAACTCTAATTTCTACTAGAAATAAAAACAGACATCAGAAACATTTGCCTTGTTTTAACAAATCATACTATGAAAACCTTTATTACAGTCATTCATTTCAGTAAGTTAATATATTATTCTGATAAAAATATACATTATTTTTCAATTTTAGCCATTTTTCTTCTTTTAGTTTTTAGCTACTGTTTAGCTAAATTTATCTTTTAGCTAGCCTGATGTTACTTTAAAGGTTTAGCTAGTGTTTTGTTGCATTTAGGTTTTAGTTAGCGTTTTAATACTTTTAGTTTTAGCTGGTGTTTTTTTTTTTATTTTTTTTTTTTTTTTTAGTTTGTATTTCTTACTTTTAATGTTTAGTTAGCATGTTACTACCTTTGGTTCTATGTTTTGCTCCATTATCTTTTATAGCCTAATGTTACTTTTAGCATTTTGATACTGTTTTGCTACATTTAGCTTTTAGTTTGAATTTTGCTTTCTTTAAATTTCTGGGGCACGGTGGTGCAGTTGGTAGAGCTGCAGCCTCTCAGCGGCCAAGTTGCTCAGGTTCAAATCCCGATCTGAGGTCCTTTCTGGGTGGAGTTTGCATGTTCTCTTCGTGCATGTGTGGGTTTTCTCCGGGTACTCCGGTTTCCTCCCACAGGAAAAAAAAAAAAAAGTGCATGTTAGGCAGCTTGGTAACTCTAAATTGTCCCTAGATGTGAGTGAGTAAGTGAATGGTTGTTTGTCTCTGTGTCCCTGTGATGGACTGAAGACCTGTCCAGTGTGTGCCCCACCTCTCGCACCATGACTGATGGATATGGCCACAAATTACCTGCGTGACCCGAAAAGGAAGAAGTGGGCAAATATAATGGCTGGATGGATTAAATTTTAGCTGATGTTTTGCTTCCCTCTGTGATACCATGTGAGATATGATTTTTTTTTTTTTACTTCATCTTTCCTCTTGTTTCCGTTTCCTCATCTAACCCCCCCAAAAAAGGCAGCACCTCTCATGAGGCTGCAGCTCAGACACTCCGTCTCCCATGTTTATGTTGATTGTTGTTTGTGTTTCTTTGGCTGTACTGAAATGTAATTTTGCTTCTGTGCAATGACAATAAATTCTGATTCTTTTAGCTTTTGCAACATTTTGTTTTTAGCTAGTCTGTTATTTTTAACCTTTGTCAAGCGTTTTGTTACTTTTAGCTTTTAGGAAGCATTTTGTTGCTTTTGGTTTTTAGACTGTGTTTTGCTACCATTAGCTACCATTAGCTGTTAGCTAGTGTTCATCTTCTTTTAGCTTTAACACATCCGTTTTAGCTTTTTCAGCAAATTCCAGCAGCCACATTCACTTTGTCCTTTTTCAGTATTTTTTTATTTATTTATATATTTTACTGTAACTATTGTTGCTTGGCACCTACATTTAATCTGTCCAACAGTCAATTGAAGTTTTTTTTTTTTTTTTTTTTTTTTTTTTTGTCACTGTGTCTGGGTTCAGAGGCAGAAAGTTTGTTTTGGGCAGGTTTTGTTCCAGCCCTGCATGGTCCTGTTTACTGACGCAGAAGAGACATGAAGTCCCGAGGAGACCCGACCAGCTGCTCTCCGTGGACTCGGCTTGTTTGTCAAACAAATGGAAACTTTAGGTTGCACGGCTCAGAATACCTTCTGGTAATAATCATCTCATCTCAGAGGACTCGTCAGGAACTGTTCACAAACTGTGCTGGAAACTTTTTAAAAACTTTTACCTGAACCAGATTAACCCGTTCAGACAATGGATTAATTAACCGTATATCAGCTCCAAAAACACCTGCTGCTCTCCGCTGTGATCACTGACCTCAGACCTGTTGTGTAAGATTGTACCACTGGACGGTGGTCAAATAGATAATGAAAAGTTCCACCTGTTTTTGCCACATCGTGGTTTTCTTCCATATGTGTGTTTACCTTTTGCTCGTCCGCTCACGTCCAGTCAGCCAAACGGGTACAAAATCTGGGTCGCAGGATTTGATTTCATACGTTTGTGTTAAAGGGACTCAGCTTAAAATGCTGGGTCTTTGTGTGTGTTTTGCATCTCTCTTCACTTTCCAGTTTAGAACTATTTACAACAATTTGCAAATTTCAGTTATGGACAACAAGCAGTGCACCATTGTCCCATGTCTCTGAGGGATTTGAATAGTGAATGTTTGTAGTTTTCAAGGTGAGTGTTTTGCTTTAGTGGAATTGAACTGGGAATGCAAGTCAACCTTAATGGTTTTGGTGCAAGATATTCAAGTGGGTAGGAGTTACACTGTGTACCGGTATAAAAGTACTGGTAGTTTTTTTTTTTTTTTTAACTTGTCCAAGGTGGCACCGAATAACGGATTGGAGAATGGAGGGAGCAATGTTGTCCACAACCAGGCACAATAACAGAGCCAGGGGGTGGCAAATGGTGGCCTTGGCTAACAAATTCATCTTCGGCCACCCCAGTCATTTGAGACAACTACGGAATGCTTTTGTCACAAGAATGGAATACCCAGTATGAAAGGACTGGGGGGTGAACAACTCAGACACAATTAGGTCAGTTCAGTGCTTTTAGTTACAGTGGATGGAAACTCAGGATTAAACAGGACTGCTGGGGAGCAAGGAGATGGTTTAGGTCCAGAGTTCAACAAAGGTTTTTTTTTTTCCTCTCAGAACGTGCATGTTCCTTACTGGTAGACGGTTGATGGTTTGTTTGGTTCTAGAATCCTTTATAATCATGAGAAGGTCCAGAGAGCACATGAAGGCTGGAGGAGCACAGGTAAGGTTCCAGAGGTTCACAAGGAGATCCAAGTACATGTAGTAGGTCTCAGGAGGTTGACTGTGAAGCTCATACAAAGAGGTAGGTATTTACAAGGCTTTAGAAACACATTAAGGGTTGAGAGCATGAACCATAGGCAGGGTAATGCTCCAGCGTCATAGGAGTGTCTTCATCTGCCTTGGAGCCTCATCAAGAACATACTGTCTGCAGTTGTGGGAGTATGGCGCCCTCTGGTGAACAAACACTGAAACTCCCACAACTTTTAAGCAATAGCCTAACAAGCATAGTTTCCTCAAATGATCGGGGTGGTGGGTTTACATATGTATGATGGTGGCCGTCTTGGATTTGGATGTAACAACCAACTTTTTGATAGTGACGCCCACGTCTTGTTGCAGCCACACACCAAAATGGAAGTAAGGACACTACTTATTTTTGAAGTTAGGTAGCTCAAAGGGTTTACAGTACAGTATACACAAATGGCAGCAGCCATCTTGAATTTTGACATGGCAACCCAATTTTCAATAGTGGCCATTTTTATGCCTAAATGTAGCTACACACGAACATGGAAGTTGGTACTTCACTTATTTTTCAAGTTCTCTTGCTCCCAACATGGACAGACAGTGTTTCCAATTCCGTCTCTTTGCTCTGCGACCAGGGACCAAACAGTGTTGCATCTTTTAAACTTTGTCACATTTTGTCTCAGTAAAACATGAACTTCACAGTATTTTGCAGGGATGTTGCATCATAGACCAGCAGAAAGGAAGAAAAATGATGCAAAGCTTTTAATTTGTTTTTCAAAATAAAAACCTGGAGAGTGTGGCCTGCATTTGTTTTCAGCCTCCATGACTCTGTGACTGTCCTGAATTTAGCTTCATCCATCTCCCCCTGACCAGATTCCCTGTACCTGAGATGATCGAAGCTTCAAACAGTTTGATATCTGAACCCTGCTTTAAACTTCTTATCAGATTTATGTTCTTTGGTCTTCATGATGCTGTTTGACCACTCACGTTTTGTAATACATGTCTGAGGCCCATTACACCACTTCCCAGTAAAAACCTTCCAAGTTTGATGTTGTAATGTGTTTTGTGCTCTTAAAACAAGTTTTAACACCTAATAAAATGATTTTTAAGAGCCAGGTGCTCTGAATTTGATTAAAAATAAATCATGTGGTTGAACAGTGTCTGGTATTCTCTGTAAGTCTGTACCTTTTTTACTTGATAATAATGAGAGTAAATTAGAGGATGCTGCTCTTTTGCCCAAAGGCTTGATGAATGTTTTCAAGGACAAAAAAAAAAAAGAGAGAGAAGACATGTTCATCTTTAGCTTTTCTCTACCCCCCACTGGACTCTGCCACTAATGAGAACCCCAACACTTAATGATGATAGCGACACATCTCTGGAGCTTTCAGGGACCAGTGGACCAATTGGAGAGTGGCCCCTAAACATCAGTAAAAGAGGAAAAGGTTGGGAAGATGCTTCATGATGAGGAGAAGAGAATCCTCTGGCTGATGAAGACTCTGGTGAGAGTCGAGCATTGTCCATGCAGTCAGACTTTGCTGCCGTCAGTTTGTTTTTTTATTTAATTTCTTTAATATTGAGGTTTCTCCGTCACCACGATGCAGAACCTGACGGCGCTTCCCGTCAATGCAACCTCACAAAAAACCTCTGTGATCGTCAAGGTGTGCGTGGTCACCCCGCTCTTCTGCGTCTTCCTGTGCTGCGTTGCTGTCATGCTGCACACCTTCGCCTCTCACAGACACTTCTTGGACACGTCCCGTTACGTCCTGTTCGCTCACATGCTGATCAACGACACCCTGCAGATCCTGACCTCTGTGCTCCTCTTCCTCAGCGTCATGGGTCAGCTCAGGTTTGCCCTCCTGCTCTGCGCCCCTCTGCTCTTTGTGTCCACTGGCACCTTTCAGAACACAAACTTGATCCTGGCTGCCATGTCACTGGAGCGCTACGTCGCCATCGTCTACCCCCTGCGGCCCCCGGCTTTCTGGCGCTCGGACAGGATCTGGGTCATCACCCTGTGCATGTGGCTCATCAGCTTCACCTTCCCCGTCGCTGAGTTTTGCATCAGGAGACAAGACCCCGCTGTGAACGTCCTCTCCACCCCTGTGGTCTGCAAAGCCTCCGTTATCAACTCGTCCCCGGCGCAGGCCCTCTTCAGAGCTGCGGTGAGCGTGCTCTACTTCGTGGTGGTGGCCGTCGTCATCCTCTTCACCTACGTGAGGATTCTGCTGGAAACCAGAAAGCTGCGGCAGGACAGAGCGTCCGTGAGCAAAGCTCTGCACACGGTGCTGCTGCACGGCTTCCAGCTGCTGCTGTGCATGCTGGCCTTCACCAGCCCCTTCACCGAGACCCTCTTTGTTCTGCACACCAACTGGCTGCCGGAGGACATCGCCTTCTTCAACTACTTCTGCTTCATGCTGGTCCCGCGCTTCCTCAGCCCGCTCATCTACGGCTTCAGGGACCAGGGCCTCAGGAAGCACATCGGGATGCCGTTTGTCTGCGGCCCCAAGAAACAAGTGAAACCTCAGCTCAGACATTGACTCTGACAGAAACAGAACTGTTCACGCAACACTTCTTTGTGGTTATTTTGAAAAAACACATCAATGTGAGCACAGATGGGTTTGTTGCTTTAAATGCAGCATTTTACGTCCCTCAGATAAAAAAATTTTAAAATGAGGTTAATATCGTAAAAAAAAAAAAAAAAAAAAAAAGGTGCTCATCAACTATCAGATCTGACTCCTTTCTGGAAAAACATTGAATTAAAAAAAGCACAAAAGCAACATTCACTTTTCAACTGACTCATTGATTTCTGGGGGCCGTACAGAAAATGAAAGTTGTGTGTGTGAGTTGTCAATTTTATCTTGTTTGGATGTGAAACTCACAGATTTGTTGTTACTTTTCACCAAATCCCCTATAAGTAAACCTCTAAATAGAATAAAGTAATATAAAATAAATGTATATGTGTCCAGTTATTAGAAACAGCCGAATCCGCAAGCTTTTAATTTTTGCAAAACATAAATCAAAAATTGAAATGAGGTTAAAAGCCATTCTGGTGTTAATATCCAAAAGGCTGTTATTTTATTTTATTACCTCTTTATGTGGTTAAAAAAATAAATAAATCTAATAGTTGAGTAGGTGCTTATCTCACAATCTTATTTATGTGACAAACTCTACAAGAAACTAACTCAGATTTCCATTTATTGTAACCAGGCAGATTTATCAAACTGCATCTTCAGATTAAACTAAATGTAGTGGCAAATATCCTCTAAAACTTGCACTTTTTTTTATGTTTTATGATTTTATTTTGATCATTTACAGGAAGAAAACTTTAAAAATGATGTTTCAGTCTAATAAATGTGATGCACTGATTTGACCTTTTGTTCCCTGCGTGACGCAGACGTGACTTCTGTGTCATGGCGTGCAGAGGTTTTGCAGACGGGTCAACATTTCTTTTGCAGATTTGTGTCTGTTAAACATAAACCAGGTTGAATACGTGTGTGAGCGATGAAGGTTGCTCAATGCTGTCAGTGGAACTGAGGGGAGCAGCCGAGAGGCTCCTGCTGCTAAATGTGAATTTAGCTGTGGATTTATTTTAGCCTCCTCTAACACACCTGGTTCAGTCTTTTACAGTGTTTTCTTTTTTTAATTTCAAAAAGAGGATCCTGGGATGTCTGAATGCGCTTGTCCAGGTTGTAAAACTAAAAATCTTTTGGGTTAACTTTGAAAATAATCATGTTTTATAAAGAAAATGTTTTTTTTTCTGTGTTCAATAAAATGTGGTGAAATAAAATGCAAATAAAACTTTGCATTAAAAGAAGCCAAATCAAGTTTTATTAAGAATGAATGCCACTTTTCAGGTTTTATCACCAATAATTAAAAAAAATCATGCTTTAATTATTTCTCCGTACAATTCCAAGCATCATGGTTATTGTTTTTATTAAATTATTCTCGTTTTTTTATTTTTTTTTTAATCCAAACATGATCAAATCTGACAAAGCTCAGTTTCAGCAGATAAATCCTTATTTGGCATGATCCAATTTGACATGGATGTTTAAAATATGACTATAAAAACAGTAAAAAAAATTACTCATTTAATTATTAAAACAGTAAAACCCATAAAAATTGTCAATATTTCATGATAATAGTAATCCAGTGACAGAAAAGGAGGATAACCATGTGCATTCTTACCCTTTTGTTCACTTTCAGAATGTTGTTTTATGGCTGTATATTAAAAAGAACATTTATCTATGAAATGTGTGTAGCTTATCCGTAATTAAATGTATTTATATTTACCCACATTCATCACACATATGCTCACAGATTTTTAGTTCATTGTGATTGATCAAATCAGGTTTTTCTTATAGAAATAGTTTTTATTATTTGAAATGTTTTTAAACTGGAAAACATCAAATTTAAAAAGGTTTTTAATTGTAGTTTGTTTTGTAGTTAAACCTTCGTCTGAATTTCAAACCACTTTTGGTTTAAAACATAAGACTGTTTTGTGTGTTTCCAGGCAGCAGGGTGTGTTTTGTTTTGTACAGTATTTGTGCCATTTTAGGTTTAACAAGATCTAAGTTCAAAAATAAATCTGCTTCATATATCAAATAGCTTTTTCCTCTGGCTCCTGTTGCTCATTTTAAAACTATTTATATAAAGGCAAGAAGTGGACAAGTTTTTTTTTTTTTTTTTTTTTAATTTAATGGTAAATTAAAAAT
>JAVCKU010000071.1:6529336-6542563 GCA_032273985.1 Hypsolebias coamazonicus
TTAAAAAAATTGGGGCAAAGACCCTTTGGATCTCGTCTGAGGAGCTTTCTTACTTCAACAAAATCTCACTTTTCAGAATGGTTTGAATGAGCTTAAGGTCCAAAACCAAGTTCATTTGCCTTTAATTCTGTTTGTCAAGACAAACATCAAACGTCTTAGACATGCAGGAATTAAAGTTAGAAAGAAACCACTTGCCAGATATTCTAACTCCACTTGTGTTTATTTCTAAAGTCCGTGCTTACAATTTGATATGTACAAACAATAATTGCACACTTCTAAAGACACACAAACACCCCACAGACTCCCAGAAGGTCACCCCCTCTGGGAGTGTCTGTTTGAAGTAAGGACCTCTGTCGCAAGCTGCTGGTGGCCTGATTCCCTGTCAGGCACGTGTGGAGTTCAACATACATGAGCTTGTGTGTGTTATTACAGTATTTATGATTATGAATATTTGACTTGATAATTGTTAAACTATGTACCCTTGAAGGAGTGCATATCACCCAAATTCTTACATGCCATAGTTAAACTAAGATCACTTTATGTTGAGAAATCATGGATTTAAAGCTGTTTTTGGTGATCTCTTGCAACATAACAGTCTGTTTTGACAATGACTTTTACCTACAATCACATCAAACTTTAGCTCCATATTGGTAAATTTGAATGTTCAATCCATTTGTGTTTTGGGAAAGGTGACTTTGTTGTGATGCCATCTTGAATTGGGTTGACGCCAACATTAATGGCCAAGTTTTAAATAAAGCTGATCCGTAATGTGTACAACTTAAAGTATCTGTTGTGAATTAGTCGCAGCTACAATAATTTTTGGTTAACGTCTCTAAAATTGACCGAGTTTCAGTCTTTTCTGGGGTTGATAAGTTCGATAAGCTGTTGCAGCCAACTTGAATTAGGTTGACTTAAAAAAAAAACTGCAACATTTAGATGCCTTCTGGTAATGGATACTGATGGACGTGGGCGGGCCTCCGTGGAGCCGAGGTGTAGATTTGTACATTTGACCCTATCCTGCTGCCCCAACCCCAGGAGGGTGGTGGCCTGAGGGGCAGGAGGCCTCCAGGGGTCTGGGTCACCATCAGCATGAATAACACTCACCGTAAACACACACTGTTAACCATGTTCGAGCATCACCCACTCTGCAAGGCTGCACAATCTGCAGAGGTGATAAAAAAACAACATGGTATTGATTTTTTTTATCTGTTACAGTACTGAGATAAGGGTTTCATACACTCTGTCACCTTGTCTGAAGATGGTTTGTATTCAAACGACTTTCTAAAATGCTCTTCTAAGAAGAAGCAGTGTTTCTTGTGTTTAAAGTGCAGTTTTGTGGATAAAGGAATGATGGGTGTAAAAACACATTGTACACAATCCTGACATGCTTTTACTTAAGGCTTTTTCAAATGATCTTTTTTTTTCTTTGTTCTTCAATTCACTTGTGTTTTCAAGAAGCTCCAATCTCTGTCATTTCTTCTAGAAAAAAGTGAAGCATTGGTTATCTATAAGTGATTGTTCTGATGGAGAACATTTAACCCAAGGTTACGAGTATGAATTACAGTATTTGCAACCACTCAAGGCGAAGCTGAGCCATTTTTGCCAACGTCTCTGTGTTTGTTGGCAAAATATCACATGAAACACCGGACAGACATCAATGCAACTCTTGAAAATCAAGATTTTGTGTTACCCCCAATTACGCACTTTGAACAAATACCCTCCTACCCCACCCACACCAGATCAGATGCATGCACACACACCAGACAGGCATTGATGATGACAACTACACAATACTATCTGTTATCACATTTTCGATGAAATATATAAATGGCTGCCTAGTGACCCAAAATCTCTCAACAGATCCTTTCGGAATGTATTTCATATTTTCCAAATGAATATGGCACATAACTTCTCTTATCCAGTGTTCATATGCCAGGGGATGCAGATCCTGCATCCCAATCATGTGCATAAAATTAGTCTCCTGGCTAGAAGAGAGCCAAAATCATTCATAATACTCTCATACTTGCTAAAGGATGTATCCACAGGGGCCACGCTAAACAGTTAACTGAATGGTGACAGGTACACAGATTTTCCACATATCCCAAAGAAGGCATCAAAAAGAGATTGCCAATAGCCCCATGGATTTGGACATGTCCAGAATGTGTGTAAAAGTATAGTTTGTTTGCAATGATTAAATGCAGGATCCAGATACATTTTATATTTTTTCGCACCTACACTGCACACCCACACTACGGGTATGACCGCAACACACTTTTGGAGTTTTCTGTGTTGCTGCCTTGCCATCATGCCATCCAACCATCGTGGTTCACTTCCTGGCCCCACTCCAGTTTTGGACTCAGGCTCCGTCCTGTCATGGAGGCCGTCATCTCGTTGCATTGTTGACTTTATGCTGATTTTTGCATATGACACATAAACCAAACCTGACCTTGAATATCAGTCTTGGACAACTTATCTTTGGACCAGTGCAGCCGGTGCATCGCCTTGAATTGAATTACAGCATGTCTTAGACAGAATGAGGATGAATGAATGTTCTGTGATCTTTCACCAGACCGAGTCTGATATGGATTCCTCCAAGTCCATTTCCCATTTCAGTTTAATACAGTTCAAGCTGGTCTCATGGTATGAACTGAGCAGTGTCTTGGTGATGAATGTCTAGGGCCAGACCTGCACTCCAGAATCTTAACCAAAAAATACACTGCCTGGCCAAAATAAAAGTCGCCACCTGTATTTAACTAAACATATAGGTACAAGCCTCCTATTGGATAATGACTGCATGGGTGATTATCTTTCAGCTGGCATTGTTATTTAACCCCAACTGGTGCAATGAGCTGCTTCTCATTTCTTAAACAACCACGTCTAAAGACACATCCCGTGGTCGTGGAAAAGATGTCAATCGGTTTGAGAAGGGTCAAATCATTGGCATCAAGCAGAGGAAACATCTAACGAGATTGCAGAAACTACTAAAGTTGGGTTAAGAACTGTCCAACGCATTACTAAAAACTGGAAGGATAGTGGGGACCAGTCGTCTTTGAGGAAGAAATGTGACCAGAAAAAAAATCCTGAATGATCGTGATCGGCGATCACTTAAACATTTGGTGAAATCAAATTGAAGAAAAACAACAGCAGCACTCAGGGCTATGTTTAATAGTGAAAGTGAGAGCATTCCCACATTTACAATGTGAAGGGAACTCAAGGGATTGGGACTGAACAGCTGTGTAGCCTTAAGAAAACCAACAATCAGTCAGACTAACCGGGAAAAAAAGGAAGCATAAAGATTGGACTCTGGAGCAATGGAAGAAGGTCATGTGGACTGATGGGTCCAGATTTACCCTGTTCTAGAGTGATGGGTGCATCAGGGTAAGAAGAGAGGCAGGTGAAGTGATGCACCCATCATGCCTAGTGCCTAGTCATCAATGCAAGATCTTGGTGAAAAATCAATGCAGCACTGGATGAAATGGATCTTGTGACGTTGCAGAAGTTTATTGAAACAACGACACAGTGACTGCTTGCTGTAATCAAAGCTAAAGGTGGTCCAACAAAATATTAGTGTGACCTTTTTATTTTGGTAGTGACTTTTTAACTTTTTTTTTGTTTTTGGCCAGGCAGTGTATTGTATTATAATATACACAGTATATATATTTTTATAAGAATCCAGAGTATTGTTTCATTTAGTTGATTTAAGAAATTTAACAGGGGCAGCTAAAGGGAAAGCAGCAGGTAAAATTGCTGATCAACATTTAATATTTCCATTTATTTTGTTTTTATTGTGAGTGAAAGGCCACATTCGTAGATACATACAACTAAATGCAGTACTGTATCTTTGTCTGCATACTGCATCGTGTGGTGATACTATTGCAAAAAATGATACTGCATATAAACTTATTCATTTCCATTCAAACCATACTCTGATAAAACAAGAAAATAAATAATCTCTCTTATATTACAGGGCTCAAACTACTTTTGGAGTGAAAATACATCTGGACAAGTCTATGGCTAAAAACACAATAAATAAACAACAGCAGTCTTCTCCCACCTGCTGTAGCATCGCTGTGTATCATTTCAGCAGGTATTTCCTGTGTCGTGTCCAAGTCTTCCTCAGCTGCATCCATGTCAAGCATCTCCTTGAGCCGCTCGGTCAGCTCAGACACACCCTCGTCACTAAACTGGTAAACACTCACACACAGCGAACCTTTCACTGGACAAAAGACACGCCGAGGGAGGAAGAACTGCTCTGAAACACAATGAGAGGAGGAGGAAATGTATTTTATTTCTATTTTTATGTTTGTCATGAAAGTCTAATGTTTGTTATCACCTGAGATTTTGAAATGACAACAAACATTTTTTCAAGGAAGCCACAAATGAGATATTTAAAAAGTAATTCAATGATTATTTATTATTTTTATCATGTTTAATCAGTTGTATACTGTCTATGCTCAAATATACTATTTGAGTTTTAATTTAGATGCAACCAAGCTAATTGTATTTGAATCTGTTAGGTATTGATAAACTAAATGATTCTATTAGAAAATAATAAATAAGTTGCTGGAAGGTTTTATAGTAAGTTTCAAGTAGCTGATTTCACATCTATAACATCCTGCAGCTCAAAGCACTGTCACAACAATCCCACCAGCTGTTCACTGCTCCGACTGTCACACGCACCAAAATATTTTAAATATACTAAAGTCTGTGGAAGACTGGAAAACAAACTATTTAAAGCTAACAATTTCAATAGCACCAGCTTAATAGCTTTAAATTAAATGTATCCTAATAAACCCGGTCATGCTGCAAGTTTCTTTTTTATTTATCTTATCAAACTTAAAAGTTTAAAGATATAGAATAGAATGTCAGTAAACTCGATGATGTCAGTTGCGCTGAAATCTTTGATTTGTTAAATAAAGTTCCTTATTGTGTTTAAAAACAGCATTTTTCTTATCATCAAAGTTTATGTTCAATAATCCAGGTAAAAAATCCAACAAAGTGAAGTCAGGTCCTCTGGACTGTTTATTTTTTTGGAAACGTTTCGTCTTTTATCCAAAGGACTTCATCAGTCCGAGGAGCCACAACAAACAAGCAGCACACTCTCATAGTGGGCCAAGCAGTTTGATGGTGATAAGATGGTTTCTTATCACCTTAGATTGTTTCTTATGAATTACTGAGCATGATGTTTTGAACCACTTTGGCCATGGCTGCCTCAGCGGAGGAGAGGGTGGACTCCAGAAACCATTTTATCACATCAAACTGGTTGGTCCACTATGTGAGTGTGCTGCTTGTGGTACTGAGGGTGCATTCACACCAGCCCTGTTGTCCCAAACTCTAGTCCGTTTGCCTAGGAAGTCTGGTTCGTTTGGGGAGGTGTGAACGCGCCATTGAACTCTGTCACAGAACAAAAAGGCGAACTCTGGCCCGTATAAAAACCTAGGTCTCAGTCCGGTAGAAGAAAACTCGAGCACGGTTCGAGTATAGTGTGAATGCAAGCAGACCGGACACTGCGCCCCAAGCAGGAAGTGGACTACAGCGCAGGCCAAACACGCACTTCTCTTACCTCATATGGAGCCATCAGCCACCTTGTATGAAAACTCATATGGAGCCATCAGCCACCTTGTATGAAAAACAACATTCTCCATGGTCTTCTGCCTCATCTTCCACTCATGCTGAGTCCATTGTTGAAAAATGACAAAATAGAACGCCTAAAACCACTAAAACTTGATGCCACTTCATTTTTGTTTTTATTTCCAGAAGAAGAAGACGAAGAAGAAGTGTGTTCTTCAGAGGTTTTTGTGTTGTTTCTTTCAGTAGTTCTTGGTGCAGCGCCACCACAGGCGAGTGGGGGAACAGGTTGGCTCGACAGACAGTGCAGTGTGAATGCAAACGCACCAGCTCAAATGTAAACAAAATGTTATGAATATTGGTCCCCAACCGAACCAAGTCTACTGGACTATCAGGTGTGAAAACAACCTTAGTGTTGCAGGGCCTTGAAGGTCTATACGTCCACCAAGTTCCTTTGCTTTAAGCACAACTTGCTCGTAAAGTACCACCAATACAACATACAAGACCTGGCTGCTGCCTCTTCAAGGAGCTGCTGTACAATAACACCGTGTATGAATCATCCATTCGTGTAATGCCACTCTACGGGAATTTGCTGCAATGATTTTGCAACAGAAGTCTTGCATAACAGCCAGACCGTCATTGGAAATAAGAACTTGTATAAACCGACAAACCTGGCTAAATGAAGGTCTTATTAATATAATTGGGGTTCCTTAAAGCAGAGTTTAGCTCACGAGCTGCTGCTGCCCACTTTGTAGATCCCAGCAGTATTCTTGACACTCATATTCACCTGAATGTTTAACGGACTTTGATTTTATCAAACACCAGCTGTGGCTTAAGAGGAAACCTTTCGTAGATGATGCCTACAAATTCATAAAGTTAACCCGGAGCCGACCGAGGCTCTGGATTAGCCCTTCCTAGTATAAACATGCCCACTCTGATATGGACTCCATGTCACAGTCCAATCATGCTGATGGAGGACGACAGCGCCGGGGGATTATAACTAGTTGTAAGCTCTGCCTACCCTCCACTCACACTTAAGAGTGGATTATAGCAACACGCAGGCTTCCCTTCAGCTTGCAGATGGCTTCTCCTCCTCCTCCTCTCTCTGACCCCTCGTATTCACCCACCCTTCCTTCCTCTCTCCTTTTTTATTTTACTTCTGAATCCAGCCTTCAAGCAGGTGGCTTTTTATTATCTACAGTTTGCTTTTATAACCATATGTCTAAGCTGCCTTTATGGAAATATTATGACTCACGCTTCCTAATTGCTCATAAATCCAAACGGACTGATTTCACCTCGTGAAGGAGGTTAATTTGGTCCAGGAAATGTGGGTTGTTGTGAGGATAAACCTGATAAAAATACATATCGCTTGTAAATGTGACCCCATGAGGAATGGCACAATGTTGCGTGTTTTATACTTTATCTTTCCAGGAATAAGGTCTTTAGGTCTTTGCATAATGCATCCTTCTGGTATTTTTAATGTTATATAAGCCATAAAGCTATTATGGTTTGAAAATGTAAGAGTTGATATACACGTACTATAAAACTTTATCTAGCTACTACAAAGCTTTTGTTTTTGGAAATAAAATCCACCTGAAACTTTCCGAACTAGCTTGCAGATGGCGTTTGCTCACAAACATCCACACAGTTGGGTGACCCGCACACAGAAATGAATATTACATAAGAGATGACGGCACAAGCAGCGATGTCCCCAGGTGTTCTGATCCACAGCGTTTGTGAGGTCAGAGCATTGTCTCCATGTTGGCACAAAAGCAACAACAACCAAAAAAAAAAGTACAGCATCAAAATCCAAAATGCCTTTTGTTCTGGTTTCGTTGGCAGCGATGGTGCAGCTTGTAGTAAAATCCTCCCTTTAATGTTTATTTTTCTCTATCTTGGTCCACGCTCGGTCTCTGCGAGCGTTCCATGGGGTGCAGGAGGCGAAGCCAGGGAAAGAGGCCAGACATCCACCCACACACAAACACACGCTGCTCGTAGTGCCTTTCTTCTACTTGCATCATCTTTTTTTTCTCTTTGCCAAAGCAATACGACAAAAATAGTCATTCTTCTCCTCAATAAGGAAACGTAAAACGGGAGAGGTTCACCTACTACAGATGTTTGAACCACATGAATGTATGCGACGAGCGGTTTGATTTTCCGCCTGTCTTTTCAGAGTCACATGTGATTTATGGCTGATGAGCGTGACCTGCAGACTGTTGGCTATTGTTCCTTTTTATGAAACGGCTGTCGGAGGCCGTTTGAGGAAGGCAGGAAGAGTTTAGCAGGTGTCAAGTTCTGGACTGTGATGCTCCTTCTACACTCAGCTCCGACCTCTTGACGTATTTGTAGACTGTAAACCTGTATTAAAAATAATTAATGTCCTCTTTGCATCAAATTAAGAACAGATTGCAAGTTGTTAATATTATATGGAAACTGTAACGTTTGTACAGTTTGTTGTCACTCTGCTAAACTTCATCACACCACCTGTTTGGTGAAATAAGATCAGTTAAAACTGCAAGATGTTCCCTCTATAAAGCAATAAAAATGATAAATGAGAACTCTGTGCAAAAAAAAAAAAAGTCATGTAAAAGTTTGACCTTAGAAATACGCACCCGTTAACTGGTTTAGATGCTTTGCTCTGTGGTGAAACAACTGTTGGTGATACGTGAAAAAGTAAAGAAGATGATCGTTCTGCAAGATATCCAATCTTTTTTTTTTGTTTGTTTTGTTGACAAAGAAAGTAGCTGAAGTTAACCAGACATGTACTGATCTGCAGCTGCTGGCTCCAACCCGTCGACTTTCTCAGCTTCTCAAATAACAATGGCTGTCTGAGCTTTTTACTCTTTTCATGAGACAGTAAGCGACCTAAATGATAAAATGTTTTTGGAGTGTGGTTCTGTGGAGTACGTATGAGCAGTCAGTATCTAACAGGGGTGTAACAATACATCAATTTACATTGATATATCGATTAAATGATCAATGATTCAATTATATTGTGGCAAAACTAAAACATTGGTTGTCGTCATTTTTAAAATATGCTTTTATTTTGAAATTCCCGAGGCACTTCTGTGCCACATTTTCCATGTGCGGCTGCGCTCTGCGGCCACCTCAGCAACATGGCAGACAAGGCAGAAAACAGAGAAAATGAAATTCACTGTCCTGCTGTATTTAAATCAACACTGTGGAAATATTTTGGATTTTGACAGAAGGACGTCTCAACAGACAAAACTCATGTCGTGTGCAACAGGTGCCAGTGTGAGTTAAAATACTCTGGAAACAACAAATTTGACTGTTCACCTGAAGAAGAAACACGGCATTGATAGCCATGTTATGCAAGCTCAATTTCTATTTTTGTTTCTTTATAACTGAAAGGTAATCTGAGCACTTTTAAGTTAACTGGTTTAAAAATGCACTTAAACATGAGAAATGTGAGACTATACTGAACAGGTCATTTATTTTTATTTTTTCATTAATTAAGAATTTTTTTTTTTTTAATTTAAATGCTGGTGCCTGTAATAACAGAAATAAAATGGTTAAATCACATTTGAATTGATTTTGTAAATTTACTTATATGTAAATGAGATGGGCATTTGATATCGCAATGTATCAATCGCAAACTTGTGAATCGTATAGAATCGAAATCGTATCGTGACAGACTTTGTGATATCGTGACAAATCGTATTGTCATACAAACAAATCGATATATTGTATCGTGGTAAAGCTGGTAATTTCCACCCCTAGTATCTAATCTGTAATCACGAGGTTAAAGTATTCCCTTTTTTTAAATAAGTTTTGATGGAAATTTGCTTAAGAAGGTGTGGGAGGTCTTTTTTGTCTCCCAGTGAAACATAGAAAAAAAGTGTTTTAAGTTAGCACATGATTCATTTATTGTTTTTGCTAAAGTCTCGTTTGACGAGATGCTTTGTTGCTTTTTTTTTTTCTTACATTAAACATTAGACATTTAACCAGTTCATACCTGGTTGAACAAAGCTGGCATAAACAGCGACATAGAGTTTCATCGCTGCACCACCGCTCCACACACTCACCAACTCAGCTCTGTGACTACCATTTGTCCTGGCACTGGTGTGCAACAAGCTCAACCCACACAGTGCCATTTTCTTGACTAGTGTATTTTTCAGACTATAAGGCGCATTAAGCGAAACAAAAAAAGTCAGATAAGTCAAATTCTATTCAACTCATTCACAACTCTCAACGTTGTTCAGTTGTACCACATAAAATGGTTCAAAGTCAGTAAGCACAACCAGAATTAATATATAAGGCGCACCAGATTATAAGGGTCACTGTCGATTTTTGAGAAAATTAAAAGTTTTTAAGTGCGCCTTATACGCTGAAAGTTACGGTACTAAAAAAGTTTTATTTTGAGCTGTTTTAGCTGAGAAGCACTCCATTTTAAATCAAATCTGATGCATTCCTTCAGTATTTGGAAGATTAACTATTTTAGTCCTTTTTAACTTTTTAACAGCCTAAAGTTACCCAACACTCACCGGATGACTTTGACTTCCTGTTGGGTTTTGCACAACAAACAAAGTCGAGTTTATACTCAACATAATCTCCAGAAAACCTCAGGTGTAGACAGCTTATTGTGTAGACATTAAGTCCCGCACAAGAAGTTCTGACAGCATCACTCAGCGCTGACGCCAAACACAGAAGTCCTCGTTCCACCAGATGTGTCATCGCACGCCGTGAAAGTAGACACCGCTCCTCCCTTTTTCAGATAAATTAGGGCTAAATCTGCCGTGGGCGAAGCGTATCTGGTTCCACAGGTAGAAACACCTCCCACCCTCACTGCCGTTACTCCTACCCTTTGTCATGAGGATGAGGAGTAGAGCAGCTCCTGCTGCCTGTCACAGGAAGCCGTTTTCGTTGAGCTCCGTTGGCACAATAGTGGGCGGAAATAAGTAGGTCAGTTTCTGGGGGCTATCGGGACACATTTGGGCTGTTCTATTAACAAAACCGCATAGAAGTTACGTTGTGCAGATGTCAGTTTAAACTTTATTAATGTGCGCTATTTTAAGCGCTTGCAGCAGAAACGCCTGACAGAAGCGCTTCTATTTTTATTCGGAAGAAATTAAAACAAAGAGCGGTTGGCTTGACGGCTGCGAAAACAGAAGAATGCACCGTTAAATCTTTGGAGAAACAGTCAGCTCGGTGCTGTCTGTCACACGACTTATTTGTCCTCTTGACGTCCACATTGATACCAGTGAAGAACATGCTGTGCACACGGTGTTCGGATGGAGCTCAGGCACTTTTATCTGCTGTTCTGGTGTCACGTTGCAGAGGAGAACTGGAAGATATGGAATCAGTGACAAGTGACGCTTATCTTCAACAGTAGACATACAGCATTTTTAGTATTAATGTATAAAAATATTAAACGTACTTACAGTTGGATATTTGTATGAAGATTATTATTATAAAGAAAGAAATAGTTTGAACATTGGGGAAAATCATAGCTTCAAATCGGCAGTTTGCTAAATAGTTGGACTCATCTAAGACTACACTCTCACTGCAGGTTATAATGCTTAGAGATAAAATATTTGCGAGGTCGTTCACATTATAATTTAGTTGCAACCGCCGTTAGGCTCCAGTGTAAACGTTCTACGGCCTTGAAGCGACATGCCTGCGTGGAAGAAGATGCAACGTCACAAACGCAGCACGTTGTGTTTACAGAAATAAATATAGATGCTACGCATGTTAGCATGTGTGCAGTGATCGTGACGTCAACGTTATTATCTGCTACGCTTTGCTTCGTCCAGTTTTTACATTTGATCTTGCCACTTCCTGCAGAGTTGCACTTCTTAAACTCCAGTATCAATCCCATCATGCTAGAACTGAGACGATGTAACACGTTGGTTTACCACTGATATTAGGCCTGTCGCACTAAACAATAAATCAGTTAATCATTTCTTCGTGTCTTTCTTTCTACTGAAGACACTAGATGACAAAAAGCGCAACTCCGGTGATCTTCACTGACCCCCTCCCTTTCTCTTTAAAATCAGTTTTAACGATCCAAAATCACATTTTTGGATTGTTAAAAGCAACTAAGCTGAGAAGCTAAGCTACGAGCTAAGCGAACAGGCTAGCCTTGGGGAAATTACCTCCGTCTTGTCGAAGCTCCAGAATTCATGGTTGAAACTTGTGCCTGCATGTAAAAAGTTGTTTTTCTCTGCAAAAAGAAGCTGAGAACTTCATCCATCCATCCATACATGATCTTTTACCCGCTTCTTCCATTTTGGGTCACGGGGTTCGCCGGTGCCCATGTCCAGCAATCACAGTGTGAGGGGCGGGGTACACCCTGGACGGGTCGCAAGTCCATCACAGGGACACATAGGGACAAACAACCATTCACGCTCTCACTCACACCCAGGGACAATTTAAAGTTACCAATCAGCCTAACATGCATGTTTTTAGACTCTGGGAGGAAACCGGAGTACCCGGAGAAAACCGACGCAAGCACGGAGAGAACATGCAAACTCCACCCAGAAAGGCCCCAGGACCGCGATTTGAACCAGGGACCTGCTCGCTGAGAGGCAGCAGCTCTACAAGTTGCACCACCATGCTGCCTTGCAAAGCAAATCATTTTAGCACATATGAGCCCCATGCTACTCCTACCCTAGACCCTACTGTTTGTTGTTCTTTCGGTTGCTCCCTTCTTCAGGGAACACCACACTAAACTAACTCGCACAAACACTTAGCAATTTTTTTTAAGTCAGATGCCCTTCATGATACAACCACAGACCACTGAGCTACCACAGCCCTCTGTGTGGAGCAGAGAGCTGTCATTTAGGGTGCTCAGGGGAGCATATGTTGAGGGTTAAGGGCCTTGTTCAAGGGCCCAGAGTGGGGCAAATGAGGGGGGAGGCAGGTGTGGGTGTTTTATCTTTCCCACTCACATTTTGATGCTATTGAGGAGAGTTGAACCAGTGACCTTCCTACTACAGGCCCACCTTCTCTAACCTCTGTACCACCACTCCCCATCATACACCCTACTGTAAGAATTTTGAATATTAGTTATCCATTCATCCATCCATTTTCTTCTGCTTATCCAGGGTCGGGTTGCAGGGGTAGCAGCCTAAGTAAGGAGGCCCAGACTTCCCTCTCCCCAGCCACTTGAGCCAGATCCTCCGGGTGAATCCCAAGGCATTCCCAGGTCAGCCGAGAAACTTAGTCCCTCCAGCATGTCCTGGGTCTTCCTCTGAGTCTCCTTCCGGTGGGACGTGTCCGGAACACCTCACCTGGAGGCATCCTAACCAGATGCCCAAGCCACATCAACTGGCTCCTCTCGACATGTAGAAGCAGCAGCTCTACTCTGAGTCCCTCCTGGATGACTGAGCTTCTCACCCTATCACTAAGGGAGAGCCCAGACATCCTGCGAAGAAAACTCATTTCAGATGCCTGAATCAGAATAAGCTTTATTATCATTGCACTGAGATACAACGATATTATATCTGTACAGTTGTCTGAAAGATGGGCGGAGTGCACGTAGCTGCTGCTGTGATAGCGCAGCCTTCTTATCCTTTACAGAAAATCTAAAAAAGTTAAGTATGGTCCTCTGGACATTCAAAAAACAAATTAATAAGACTGAACTGAATACAGCACCTCAGACTGAAGAACTCTTTCGGGCGAAAAATGCAATGTTTC
>JAVCKU010000071.1:6641607-6658783 GCA_032273985.1 Hypsolebias coamazonicus
AGACTCAGAGTAGAACTGCTGCTACTCCACATCGAGAGGAGCCAGTTGAGGTGGTTCGGGCATCTGGTAAGGATGCTCCCTGGGCACCTCCCTAGGGAGATGCATAGGGCATGTCTGACAGAGAGGAGACCCCGGGGAAGACCCAGGACACACTGGAGATACTATGTCTCTTGGTTGGCCTGGGAACATCTTGGGGTCCTTCCAGAAGAGCTGGAAGAGGTGGCTGTGGAAAGAGGTCTGGACCTCCCTGCTCAAGCTGCTGCCTCCACGACCCGACTTCAGAACAAGCAGAAGATAATGAATCGATCAGTGGATGGATGACTAGATCTATGACACACGTCAGAAAAACTGCAAAAAAAAAAAAAGCTCCCTTTTCATGTTCTTTACTTGAAAAAGCCAAATATTTAAGCCTTTTTTCTGAAAAACGACAACAGATACAGCTGATTAACTTTTGGCGTTAAACCGATTCAAGATGGTCACCACAGGCAACTGATTTTTAAAAGCAGAAAATGTCTCTAACTCGATCATCCGTCAGTCATTCTTTCAACTTGGTGCGGTAGTAGATGAGCGTCAACTCATGGGAAGGTTGGACCAAAACCTTCCTGATATAAAATCATCTGTTAGTCATGTGCGAGATTCTGTGTACAGCAATGATGTTTGTACAAAATCTTTTTTATTTTTATCTTGTATTAAACATTTTTATATTCAATGTACATGTTGTTATGCTTTGCTGTGCCCTAAGCAACCTCTTGTACAAGCGGTTGAGGCTCTGCAATTTTGTAGTACTTGTGAAAATGACAATGAAGCTTTATACATTCGTTCAGAAATTATGTGCATTCCTTCCAGAAATGTTAAAACTTTTAAATTAGTTCAGCAATCAGTACCACTACCAACATTTCATTAAAAAAAAAAAAAAAAAAAACAGTAAAGCGGAGCTGCAGGAAGTGAAGACAACTGTTTCTTCTAAGTTCAAAATGTCTTCAAGGGATGAGGTGAAACCAAAAACTTGGGAGATTTTTTTTTTTTTGGCGAATCATTAAATTTCACAGAAACATAGAGAAGCATGAAAACTCGCAGCAGGACTTCAAGAGAAGCACATCTGCTTGTTGGATTCGTCTCCTCCCCTCTCTAATTCTGATGCAACAAACAAATGGGCACGTCTTCACTGAAGGACAATGGACCAATCAGTGCCGTCTGCTCCGTTCTTTCACTTCCTCTTAGACTGAGGCTCCACGTGGCTTCATGTGCTCGTAGCAGTGTGGCTCTGCCCAGAATGTAATTAAAAGATGCATTATTAATCTCGTCCTGGTGGCACAGAGACTAAACAACAAGGCATAAATTTCAGCCCGCCTCTGCGCACACAGGAGTGAGGCGGTGTGTGTGTGGGTCTTTTATCTCCCCGACTCCTGACTAATGTTTAAGCCACATCTGCTCACAGCCGAGGTGCCTCGCAGTCAGTCACATATTATATTTATATATTCGAACCATCCGTCTGGCTCTGGCAGAGCAGCAGGGAGATGATGAGAAAACAATCAGCACCAGCGTTCTGCCCTTTAAACCGCAGGGTCCGATACGAAAACACTGTAAACGACCCACGCCGATCAAAAGCACAGTCACACAGCAGCAGTCAGAGGACAGGTGTTAGAAACATCGATGGTTGTTAGCTGGAAGTGGGGAGGGGAGTAGTTACCTCGAGGTGGAGGTGAGGGGGAAAAAAATGAACCCATTACCTTGAAGAACCAACCCCCGAGAGCCAGAACCCGCCCCGTGGTGTCAAAGTGACATCTCTCCACTCATTTATTTCTGATCGGCTTTAGTCCAACTTCAGCAGCAAAGCTGGTAGACGACAGCCTGACCTCACATCTGGAGTGACGGCCCGTCCACAGATTAGAACCCGTTTCTGAGAGAGCCTGCCAAGCTTTGACTTCCTTCACTTCTTGGAGGAAACATATAATAAAATATGTAGAGATGAGAGTTGTAGTCAAGCGGTGTTTAATTTATGAGTTAAAGTATTGATTTGGTTACTAAAACATGTTCTTTGAGCTACTTAAAATTTAGCTTCATTTTCAAGATTTTCCCACAAAAAAAAATTTTCATTGAGATATTTTACATTTTCTTCTCTGAAATCTACTTCAGCAAACTTCATTTTCTTTTGTCTTCTGATGCTTTAGCTTTTAGCTACTGTCTTGCTAATTTAACTTTTTAAGTAATGTTTTTGCTCATTTTAGCTTTAGTTGGGGTTTTGCTACAATTAGCTTGTTTTTGTCTGTTTTGTCATTCTTAACTTGAAACTTTGGTTTTGTAGATTTAGCTTTTAGCTACTGTTTGCAACTTTTAGTCTCTGTTTTGGTTTTAGCCAATGTTTGCATTTGGTTACAGTTTAGCTGTGGTTATGCAAACTATAACATTTACCAGTAGTTTTGTGAATTTAAGCTCCTGTTTTTATTTTAGCTTTCAGCTTCAGTTAATTTAGCTAGTTTTATTCAAAACTATTTGTTCAACTAATTTCATTTAACACTTTTGCAAGAAAAATGTAAGTTTTCTGGTCTTTGTAAGTTTTTCGAACAGTTAACATTATATTTTTGCATAAAGGCAATGAATGTTAAGACAAAACACATAATGTGGTATTTCTGTTTATACTTCTCAAATTTACTCAGTATTTGTATTCCTGTCTAAATAAAGGTTGAATGAATTCCGTCAAACGTCACAACGTATCAGCTCCAAACAGCTTCGTTTCCTCTCACTTTCTGTGCTCTGGCAGTAAAATAGCAAATAGTTTTGTTTCTGTATAGACAAAGAAGAGAATCGAAGATGAGAGACGCCATCCTGTAAATAAACATTATGTACGTCATTGTGCCTGGTCCTAGTCCTGAGAAAGACCCGAGGGTCAAACAATGACTAAAGTAAATAAAAAAATTAAAAATAAATGAAAAGACTTTCTAAACGTGTCAGCAACATTAATAATAATAAACCCCAGAAATCTACAACAGAACAACTCAATTATTGTGTAATAAATGGACTACTTTGATGCTTTCAGATCAAAGAATCCTTGCTTTATAATTATGACACATCAACAATTAACCATTAAACTCTACATACACGCATCTACGCAACACTTTTAGGCTCATAAAAGTCCTTTAAGTGTCGCACTTTACAACAAAAACAAGAAAATTCACTCAACTGCTCACACGTTTACAGATACCGCCAGATGTTTTTATCAAACTGGTGGGCTGGAAAAAACAATGTTTTAATTCACTGAGCTAACATAAGCTTAATCGTAGATCATAAAATTGGCTTGTGCCAGTAAAAGGGAAAGGTTTAGCTAATTCCTTGAATTACTTTACTATTTAAATATGTGAATGTGCTCATGATTGTTTAGATAAACTCTGAGCTCTGTGAGAAGAAAAAGCTCAACAGGCATGCAGGCAGAAACAGAGGACGTCTGAAAAGAGCAAATTATTTTCAGTCAGCTGCTTTTATGTGTGATACTTAAAAGTTTTTGTCACTTTGGCCCCAGAAAAAGAAGAACCCAGAGTAAAAAAAAAAAAAAAAAAAAAAAAAAAAAAAAAAAAGAAACGAGTTTGGATGTCATTCTCATACTCTTTTAATCAGACGTCCAATAGCGCTTCCTTCCTTCTTCTGCAAAATGTTTCAAAGTAACAAAAACAAAGGTCAGTTGGTGTTTGCTGTGGATGAGTACGACAGCGCTTCTGTAAAACGCGTCCGCCGCAGCTCTTCCCTCCGTGTGTTTTTTTTGTGGACACAAACCTTGCTGCGAGCATCAACGTTGAGCAGACAAACTCCACAAGCCAGCTCTTTTGGATTCTTGATGCCGGGCCTCAGAATACAGGAGGAGAAATCCAGGGAGCTTTCATCAGGCTACACACACAAATAAAACACACACACACAGGATTTACCTCCAGCTGCAGGGAAAGATGTCCCAGTAGTAATGAAACAAAAACAGCACTGCTTTCAAAAAACATCTCGCAGCGTCAACATTTTATATTTTATGTTGCCAGTTAAATTTTAATCTCCGTGGATGAGGACAGACCTCGTCCTTTTTTTTTTTTTTTTTTAACAAAACACTTGCAAACAAATAAATAAATCTACGCCCCTCCTGTAATCTGAGAACCGGCCCACCAGGGAAACTGAGGAGTGCAGAATCAATGAATCATTGATTATATTTCAACAGAGCAACGCTTTGTGTTCGAAACAGAATCTGTGACTCCAATATCCCGTCAGCAGGTGCAGTACGTAAATCATGTTATCACATGGATGATCTTGACCGTCTTACTACGAGCTTGGCCAGCGACATGAAGCTGATGAGGTTGTTCCACAGGCGGCTGATGTCCTTCAGCAGCTGCTGCAGCTTCTCTGAGCAAACCGCCGTGGCCTTGATGCCCAGCTCCACTCGCCTGGTGACACGGTACACCTCCACCACGCCTGATGAAGAAAACACAACAAACAGGAAGTAAAACACCATCCTCTGCTCCTTTTAAAGAGGTTTAGTGAACAGCTGGGGGGGGGGGGGGGAGCTATCTTTTTATTTAAAGGTCTAAATGTGATTTCAGAAAGTGCAAGAACAGGTTTGATGCGATGCAATTAAGAAAAGCTCAACACTGATTAAAGCTTTTCTGTTTATATGTAATTTTCAACACATGCTTTGTCTGTCCAATGTGGAAGTTGTTGCTTTTTGTGCAGACACACTTTTCAGAAAGGTTTAAACGAGACCAGCAGAGCAACACGGTCAGCTGTTCTGTTCTGTTTTTTTTGGCTCTGTCTTTCACCCACTCATGGTTTCACAGTTCAGGACTCTGATGTGGTTCCTCACCCAGCAGGTACTCCATGCCCTGAGCAGACTGGATGACCTCGGTGCAGACAGACGAGCTGCTGATCCCGTTCAGGGTGTTGTTCGCTTTGGTGATGACCTTAAGGTGGAGAGACAGGAGCGAGCGGTACGTCAAACATGCTCATTTTGTTCATCGTAATTCTATTTAGTACAAAACAGCTTGCCAGCATTTTGACTCAGCATTAACCTCTACAAGGTTTTCATACATTTAGTTAAATTTGTCTGGTTGCACGAAACAGTCCCTCACTTTGTCCCTTTTTTCCCTGAAAGCTGTTTTAATAGTTTAACAGATGGACACGGACTCATCTTTTGAACCATGTTCATACCTTAGATTTCAAGATATTTAAATAAAAAATATTAAATATTGAAGGAGTAGGAAAACACAGTAATGAATACAGGCAAAACGCAGAATTCAATAATAAATAGTCCACTGTTTCCTTGAAAACAAGAAAATAAACCATGCAAGTATAAATAGATTTGTTCCAACGTGTAGGAGAGGTCCAGGTGGGAAAAACATTTTAATCCTTGTAATTATTCTACTCGTAGTAGCTTTAGAGTTTCACGACAAAACAAATGTTGCTATGAGACAAACAAACCTCCAGAGCACTTTCCAAACACCTCTGCCACTCGTATGCATAACGCTCACTTTCCTGCAAAAACACAGAACATTATCTCACATGAGCACAAAGGCCAAACGCAAAAAATATTTGTGTTCCAGCTTTACCGGTTCTGTTTATTAGTCTGTTTGTTATTGATTGCACCAACATGCGGAGGGTCTGCTCACCTCCACCTCCCCCGTCAGGTCTTTGTACTTGTCCCTGATGACGGGCAGGGTGGGCTTCTCGTTCAGGGTGTTGGACCGGTCCCTGAAAGGCTGCTCTGGAGCTGGAGATGGAGGAGAACGTCCGATCTCTTTCTCGCCCAAACTGTGGCTGCGTTTGTGGGAACCTGAGGTCGAGACGGGAGACGGGAGTGGGATGAATAATAACCAAGAAAACCTTGAAAACAAACAAATGTGGAAACTCAGAGTGATGAGTAAAGCTGAGCTATCCACATTTGTTTACACCAGCACACTGTCAATGTTATTGTGGCCAGTTCCTCCCAGACAAGCGCTGAATGAGTACACGCTTCATTTCAGACAAACAATAATTAGGTATCCAATAATACACTGTTATGAATAATTCACAGGGAGTCAGAGAAAGACCATCCTGCCAAGAAACCACAACAAAAACAGCCGCAAACACAAGCCAACACTTGAACGTTTGTGGCTCGTCCAGACAGGTAATCTACCTCTACCTCCTCCCCCAGCTGCAGAAGCATGTGTCCTTCTCCCCTGAACCACTCGCACAGCCCCACTCTGATCAGATCACAGCTTCCCGGGACAAATTAAACCAGCAACAGGGAAACTGTGGGGCTTTTATCTCGATGCAGGAAGCTGCAATTAATTATTCGTGGAGCATAACACCAGCAAACAGCAGTTAAAAGAATGAACGGCCTTAAAGTCGTTACAGTTCATTCCTGCTTATGGATTTGTTGATTTCTGATAATCCATCTCAGCAGCTGCTGCCATTAGAGCAGGACTGTCATGGCAACACCACCATCTAATGTCCGACAGCTCGATTACAGATCAGGATAGTGAGGAGAAGGTGTGGAAAAACATACTAGAAGCCATTTAAGGGTCAAGGGCTTACATTAAGACAAGAGTTCACGTTTGAACTTTTATCTGTTTGGACCTAAGGGTTTCAGGTTTTTCTCTTTTTGCCATCACTGGCTTCAAAACAGATTTTTTTTAAAGGACTACCAAAGTCAAAGAAAAGTCAAAATAAATACGCAGAGGTAAGAGAATTAGGATGACGACTCACCTTGAACAGATAGGTCAAAGGTTGCGAGCTCGTTCTTGATCATCTCCTCGCTGGACTTGACTTTTGTCTGAGCGCTGGCTTTCAGAAAGTCTGACTTGCCAAATTTAGGCTTGTCCCCCTGGAAGGCACCAAACTCTTCTGCAGTCTCAGTTTGGTCTCCTTCACATCCCGCCTCTGCAGTGACAGCAGGTGAGTTGGACTTTTCAGAAACTGTACTGGCAAAGTCTCCAAAATCGTCGCTGGCGCCGCCTCGGTCGGCGGAGCCGAAGTCGGCAAAGGCCTCGAACTTGTCTCCCGCAGACGAGCCCTTCTCTGTGGTTAGGGAGGTGGTGATCTTTGCCACAGAACTGTTTGGGATGTTTTCAGTGCTGCCCAAGCTACGCTCCGTCTTCTGTGATGGGACTAAGGATGGAAAAGAAGCTCCTTCCAAGCCCTGTGACCTCCTGAGCTCATTCTGACTTTCCTCGCGCTCTGACCAGTCGTAGCTGGCCAGGCTGCTGAGACCCGTCGTTCCAAACGGATCAAATTTCATGTCGTCTCCTTCTGTAACGACAACACATACATACAGGTGGTTCCTGGGAATAGCACAGATGCTGATGTGATAGAAGGATGATCCAACGAACTTGGGCTAATAATTCTACCAGTAAGAACTTGTCTGCGAGGCTTTAAGAATCCTAAGACTCATTTCACCAGCACTAAGATATATTTCCTATCCAGTTCTACTGAAATCAGACAATCTGAATTCAGAGATTTATTTATCTAATCCCTATAATCTTTACTTTTATTAATACCCTGTTCTTTCCCTCTTTGACTAAATACCTGCTTACATTTAAGAAAGAAACTATGGATTTGCATTTTGGCGTCCAGGCTGATGTCATGTAATCAGGTTTATGAGAAGGCGTAAGCTGTTTTTACAAATATAACAATTCAGAAAGGTTTGCAACAAGGTTTGCATCAGACACTCTCAAAAAGATTTTCCACGCCGCCTTGGTAAATTGTGCAGAGGATTAGAAGGTGAGAGGAATTTTCCAAAGCATTTACTGAGATTGTGTACAGCTATGAGTAAAAGTGGCTGTTATTCTCATTTCGGCTGTCCTTTGTGATGCTTTCCACTCGTCTGTCAATGCTGTGAGTACAGGAGGGAAATAAACTGTTTGGTTAGATGGATCACATGGAAGAGACTATGCTGAGTTTAAATTGTCAAAAATGGATTTTGTGAACAATAATCTGTGCTGCCACTTGAAGTGGGTTAGCAGAGTAATTGCTGCGATGCACCTTGTCCCAATAGAGTTATCGTAGCTTCTTGTGGTAGAAATATAGTGTAGTAGTAATAATAGTGGAGATATGGGCAACTTGACTGAATTAGTTTAAAAATTTACAAGGATTTTATCTAAATATGATGAATAAATATCTTATGTATGGGTCGCTTGAAGGAAATTTCTGAAATATACTAGATTGTGCACTTGTCTGATTGTGCACTTGTCTGAGCAGTACCAACAACTACCAATGATTTCTAGCAGAAAAGTCTTACATTTTTTGCTACTTTCCCTGCATGCTAGTGAAGCTTGTTTTATTTCCAATCTCCCAACAAGAAATCCCTAAATATGTTTTTAACTTTCCTCTTTCAAATGACGACAAGAAATCCTCATTAAAATACGGTAAAAATAGGATTCCCACCAATTATCCTGGGGTATTCCTGAGTAGCAAGACATATCGAGCCACACCTCTGGAACCTCTAACATCAAGATGATGTGGTTATCAAAATGTAGCTAAAACAAGAGTCATCTGAAAATGTGCTTAGCTCACTGTGACCAAATATGACTTAATACCTGATTTGTTGTGATGAGTCAATTATGTCTATAGCTAATAGTTAAAAGTTATCACAACATGTCTTTAGTACCGGTAATGCCTTTGAAACATTTGACGTGTGTATAAATGTCCAGTTATAAAACCAATGCTAATTGTGTTAACATTTAAATGGTGTTTCCAGTGTTGTGTCAGCAACAAGCTGTCCTAACCGTAGTTCTCTGATTACAAAGCCCTCAACAACCTAGCTCCATCCTATATTCAAGATCTTACATTGTTCCATATTTTCCTAATAGAGCACTCTACTCTCAGACTGCAGGCTTATTTGTGGTTCCTAGAGTTTCCAAAAGAAGAATGGAAGGAAGATATTTCAGTTATCAGGCTCTTCTCTTGTGGAACCAACTTCCAGTTTCTGTCCATGAGGCTGACTGGAGGACAAACTGACCTCATTTTTAAAAAAGATTTGTTAAAATTGAATACAGTACTTTTCATTTGATGCTATTTATATCTTAACATGTGATTTGTAGCCTGCCATTGTGTATCTGTTCCTCCTTCCTGTTCCTCTCAAACCCAGCCGGTCGAAGCAGATAGCTGCTTGTCCTGAGCTGTTCTGCTAAAGTTTTCTTCCTCATCACGAGGGAGTTTTTCCTTTCCACTGTCGCCTTTAAGCATTCTCAGGATGAGTCTGCGATGAAGTTAAACTCAGCCTGTGCCTCAGATAATTAATGTTATTAACTTATTTTTTATTAATGTTTCTGTTCAGTGCCCTGAGACGACTGCAGTTGTGACTTGGCGCTATATAAATAAACTGAATTGAATTGGTTGGATTTTTTTTTTTACATGATATTGTGCTCTTTTAATATTAGACATGAAAATGTATAAATCTGTGTCTATGAAAAATGAGCCACAGCCAGTTCAGTTTTAAGATGATCAAATAGCATTAATAATCATTTATCAGCTCGTGGGACTCCGTTTGCTCAAGAGTCCCACGTCTAACGTGAAAACATTTAAATGCATGTGGTTTTGATGTTAACAGAAAAAACATTCAAAGATGATCCTCATCTGTTCTTAACATGTTTAAAACCTACTTTCTGCGTCGTGTCTCGCCTCCTATACATTCTGGACTTCCTCCAGTATTTCAAAGAGCTAAGCTCCTCCAGAATGAGCTCCAGCTGTGAAAAACGTGAGAAGCAGAAGCTGCGGGAAAAAAGTACGGACCAGACTTGTCCACGTTTCCCTTTAATGTCTTTATCTGTGGAAGCAGCTACAAAATGACTCCCACACCCGTCAAATATTTAGCATTTTAAAGATGTGGAAACTAATTTTGCATTTAGCTGATTTTTTTTTAGCCTGACAGTAATACCTACCCACTATGTTGGAGAAAGACATGCTCCCTCCCACACTGTGGAGAATTCTGTTTAATAAAATATCTCTTGTTATTTTACTGCCTGAGGTGAATCGTATTAATCCGACTGCTACACTAAAGCTGCTTTTTATCCTTTATTTGGCTGCACGATGATACTAGCTCTGTTTTTACTGACAAAGCTTTGCTGACAAAACTCATTTGCTTTCTTTAAATGGAATCATCTCAACCTGGTCGCTCTGACAGCATCAATAAAACCTCTCTCCTGTCACTACATGGGCTCTAGTCCTTACTATAGTTGTTGATAATTTTCTTTATAGTTAATATTATCTGACAGCTACACATTTAAGGATTCAGGTTCCCCCTCAACCTCAAAAATGCACAAATCCCCCCCTTCCTATTTTGCGTGACAGACCCACAGACACACACAAAAAAAGCAATTTGTGAAATTGACAAGCATCTACTGCTGTAAGCTTTGCGTGATCAAACTACGTCAAGCCTCGTAAGGAAGCAAAGGGAAGAAGAAAAAAAAGACGGCACGCATTTTAGCAATACTAATAGCAATGTTTATTACGACAACATCAGTAGAGAGAAAGAGAGAAAGTCACAAAGTACTGTGCAAGAGGTCTATCATTACAAGAGGTTGATCAAACTAACACTTGTGAAATTAGTTTTCAGTCATTTAGAATACAGGAGCATGCAGAATCAGGAGAAAAAGAAAGAGTAGCAAACAGCAGGAAGGTAAACCAACATAACCCGAGTATAAAGAAGCAGAGAGAAGGCACATTCACATACTAGAACCAGTAGTTTGGGGAGAAATGACAAACTTGGACTAAGAAGTTAAGACACAGGTGTTTGGTTTTGTTGGAAAAGAATTGAATACAGAACATTTTGGGAAGTCCGGTAGTTCAAAGAACATGACAGGAAGCATTAACCCTTTGAGGACCTGATGGAAAAGACTGGCAGACTTTAGGGGAGGAAGCCTCTGAGTATTTTTTAAAGTCTTTGATAAAGAATAAACAGATACATAAGAGGAGATTGTGGCGTCTGCCTTTGATTGTAAACATATATGATCTAGTTCAAGCACTCAAAGGGTTGCAGAAAACAAAAAGGGCTATCTTGCGCCTGACATTCCAGTGTGTGGGGGGGGGTCTTAATTACATCCAATCACAGATGCAGGAACAGCTTTAAAGAGACAGTATCCCATTTCCCTCGCTACAGAGGCGGTTTGTCAATGCAGGGGTTCCCAACCCTGGTCCTTGAGGAACACCATCCTGCATGTTTTATTTGTTTCTCTGCTCCAACACACCTGATTCAGTGGTTTAATTGCTTCCTCAAGTCTGGCAGAAGCCTGTTAATCATCATTTCATTCAAACCTGGTGTGCTGGAGCAGAGGAACACCTAACACATCAGGATGGCGTTCCTCAGGGACCAGGGCTGAAAACCGCTGCGCTAATTAACACAAACTTCTACGAATCCTTAAACAAAAATAATACATTTTAATTCACATTAACCTAAAATATCTTACTAAATACTGTAAGTTACTTTTAACCTACACAGCTGTCAGTCACAAAGAGACCAAAGAGTCTTTCTAGCCACAAAATAAAATAATTCATATCCCTGTAATAAAAATACACTATTAAATCTGTATGTATACATTTCTTCCTTAGATAAAAACAACTTGCAATACTTTGATGCATAAAATGCTTATTCTGTAATGCGTTCTTGTCAATTTCACAAATTGGAAAAAAGCAGGCACACTGCAGGAAAAAGCAAGGCAGGAAGGGTAATATGAACGTCGTCATGTTCTCGGAGAGCAGGAGCGTACAGCCACACGTCAGAAACTCATGCTGCTGTGTCACAAAACGGGTAAAAGCTCTGATTCCTTTTGTGAGTCAAAAGGAACCTCACAAAAATACGGACTCGCCTTGAGATTACAAACATTTCTTGAAACACAGTGGAAAGCATGGCGAGGTGCTCACTTTTCTTGGCCTGCTACATTTAAAAACAGGTTCGTGCCAAAGCTCTCCCAGAACAGAAAGAAAAGAAGTGGAAACACTGTTTACTGTAGCATGTTTGATTAAAGTGGTGATTTTAAATCAGCAGTCTTTGTCTAATCAGCTGCTTAATAGATTCAAAAATCTTTTTTTTTTTTTTTACTCAGTGCAAAAGAGCTTGACTAAAACGAGGCAATGGGGATGTTGATATTTTCATTCCTATCAAGTTAAATCTAAATTCCACAAGTAAAATAATTTGAATTGCATGAAGGATGTCAGGTGAAGATTCAAACTTTCTCAGCGTGTTAAAAAAACAACTTTTGCCAGGATTTTCAGATTAAACGCAAACATCACAAATGTTTAAACTGCAAATTATTCACCTGAAAACAATCACCCGCTGGGCCATTTTACGTTACAAATGATTTAATGCAATGAAACATGAGCCATGATGTGGAGGTGTGATGCCCGATGAATAAATAATTAGGTTTTGAGGAGGGGAGGAAGTGTTGACATGTAAATTACCTGATTTTTAAGACTGAGCTAATTTCATTTTATTAAACAGACTTGAACTCCACGTTCCTTAAAACATGAGGACGAGAAGAAAAAGGAAACGGCCCACACCGAAACTCATAATTAGTCTTGTTAGATCCAAAATCACTGCACACCTGGACTGAGAATACTGCAGAGAAAGACCATTACTTTGATAGATACAAAGAGAAACACATGCACTCACATTCAAGTACTCACGTCTGAAATTTAAATTGCATCCAGCAATTTTATAAGTCATTTTCCCCAGGTCATGCATGCAAAATTAATTTCCAACTAATCAAAATTATATTTTCTGGTGCGCCACAACGGCTACAAAGATGCCTTTCAGGTGTTGCTTTGAGGAATTTGTGAGTTTCTTTGTGCAAAAGCATGAATCATCAGAGCGAACGCCCTCCTGCGCTCAACTGCATTCAACCGAACCGTCTGTTAACGGCACGACAGCAACACGCACATAAACGCTACTCTGTGGTGTGAGCGTCTGTCGTCGCAGTGTGGACACGACAAACGGGAGACTCATCAGAGGTCGGACACGCAGCGGCCGCTGACCTCATCTGTAAACATCGACTGAACACACCGGCAGTGGGCGCTCATCATTCTAACAACGTATCAGGGAGAGGAGCGGGTAAACACTAAGAGGAAGAGAGGGAGTAACTATGTAAATAAATAAATAAATAAATAAGAGATGGATGATGAAATGTAAGATGAAGCTTCTAATCTGATGTTTTAAGTGTTTTATCTTTAAAATTTGAGCATATTTGATTTGATGAGGACCACATTTCTTGCTCTTTGATCTTGAGTTTGGTGTTTTTTTTAACTGTAAGCGGCTCCACAGAGGAGAAGAGGCTGGCTGGCCTCGAAAACAATACTGAGTGCGACTGGACTGTAAGGAGCCTCACCAGAGCAAACGCACCAGTTCCTCACCTGTAGCTGGGGGCTGGTGGGCCGAGAGGCCTGGCAAATCCAGAGAGCTGTCTGACATCACATGCTTCAGTTCTCCTCCCATGTCCGACAGCTTCATGTCCAGCTGCACCGAGAGCGCGTCCTCGGAGTCATCCTTCCCCACGCTGCTCCCTCCGATGGACGGGAGGTCGAGGGACTTGACAGAGGCGGAGTCTTCCTTGCCGTGTTTGAAAGCGGCCACCTTGTCCACCAGAGTCTTTTCTGAAGCCCCGAGCGCCGTGCAGAACTTTGACGAATGAAAGTCAGCAAAGTCGTCCGTGTCACTCTTGAGGGAAGAGAAGGAGCCGCCGCTCTCCTTCGTGTCATCGTAGGAAAGGCCTCCTTCCAGAGACAGCTGTTTGAACACATCGTACTTGTCAGAGCTCTGCTGAGGCTGCTTTGTGGAGGTCTCCGATTGGACCCCCGTGCTGTTCTCGCCTTTTGGCTCTCCACTAGAACTGCCAAACGCCATAAAGTCTGCAAAGTCATCCTGAGGTGCTGCAGCTCCTCCTGGTGCTGAAGCTTGAGCGGTGTCAGAAGAAGAGCCGAAGAGGGCAAAGTCACCAAAATCATCTGTGCCTCCTCCTGGAGGTTTGGCCCCACCATGTAGGAGCACTAAAGACGGGGGTACAGATACAGAGGGGAATGTGTTGGGTTTCGCCTCAGTGGGGGCAGGAATGGAGGGAGCCATGGAGGAGAAAAGGTCTAGGTCGGCCATGTTGAGGGGATTTTGGGGGATTTTCTGAGGAACAGACACTGCTGGCTGCTGCTGCTGTGAAAGTTGTTGTAGAGTCTGAGAGTTTGGGAAAGAAGAGGGAAAGGCAGGTTGAAAGATCTTGGCCTGATCGGATGGCTCTAGTGGAGAGACGCTGTCGGAGGTTTTAAAGTCTGTGAAGCCGTCATCGGTGCTGATTGACTTGAAATCTGCAAATCCCTCCCCTGTAAACCAAATGATTTAGGATGAGTAAAAGACAGAAGGTCAAAACAATCTCAGCTGCAACCGTTCAGTTTAATATCCTGTAAGGAGAGTGAGCTAATGAATGCTTCTGTTCCACTGAGAAAAATAAACATCTTGTGATGAACTGTGAGCTTGAACATGACCAGAGAGCACACTTCACTGCACAGACAAGCTTTGAAATATAGACACACGTCCTACAAGTGGTATTTCACTGGGCTGCAACTGTTGGAGACTAGGTGGGGACTCTAAATTTCAAACATTTTCAGTGGCAGTCTCGCAGAAGTCTGAGTATTTGTGACCAGGAGACCAGTGAGCCGTGCAGACACGTTTTGCTTTGACAGTTTTTGAATATCATGGTTTATTTTTGCTTGCATGGCTTTCAAACGTTTGTATTATTTTGTTGCCCACATCACACTCACCTCGACCCACTACAGCGGTTTTCCTATTGTGGGGTGTAGTGCAACTCGCCTCACCTTAATTCAATTCTACACGGCCTGTGATTTTTCCATACAAATGACTGCTGCCATGATGTGGGTGGGATCGTCATGGCAAGGCTGCTACATCCTCTGATGTTGCAAAACAACTGAGGACATTGAGATGATGGTTCACATTGTGTTCAGTTTATTGTTAGCCAAGGTAAAAGTGAGTCAAAGGAGGATTACAAGTCTTACAAAAGGGCGGTTCTCAAGTGCTCGCTGCCGTGACTCTTCCAGTGACGTGGAGCCTGTCCAATCAAAGACCTGCAGTCAGCTGGTGTTAAGTCATCAGTTTGGTGCACCTCAGCCATGAAGGTCCAAAGAACCGAGCTGGATGCAGGTAGGCTCGCTAAATGGATACCCTCTGAGCAAGACTGGGGTCGTCCCGAATAGGGCCGAGTCCAGCTCATGGAAAAAGGGCGTTTTGGTGCTTTGCCACTGTCAACTCTCATCGGTTCTGCACCACACTGCACCAGTAAAGGGCCTGCCCACTGTTGGTACCCACCCCCACTCAGCCCAGTTTATGGGACCACCTTGTTCATGGTTTCAAGCAGAATGCTCTGGGGTGATGATTTTGACGTAAGCAGACAGCAGCCATTGATTGGTCGGCAGAGCTGCGTCACTGGATGACCCGCCCAGCAAAACTGCAAACTACATCTGAACCTCCATTTCCTCTCTGATCGTGTTGAATGTGTCTTAGTTTTGCTAGTTTCTAGTATGGAAGCTACAAAAATAGTGCTGTGGACCAATGATGACCTATGGACCTTCCTAACTTTATTGGCCGATGCTAGGACTTAGCGGGAGCTGGACAGCGCCACAAGAAATGTGTGCATTTAGAGAGAGATATCAGAGATGATGATGCTGCATGGCTACACCTGGACTTAAAGCAATGCCAGGATGATCTAAAGGAACTGAAGTTTGATAATAGGGTGATTAAGGACTGCAACGAGTGGAGTGGCTCCAACACAGTGACCTGTTACAATCCCGCCCACAGAGCAGGGAAACAAGTCACAGCAACAAATCACCTCCACCTGAGAAGGACCAATAAGACGAGAGCCGAGTGGAGTCGCACTTATCCATGGCAAAGCGGCTTTTGTGCTCACCTCCGCAGTTGCCCCCACATTGGATGATTTTACTGGAGTTCTCCATTAAAATGAAGGTAGATGGATTTGGACAATTTTTAAATAAAATAATTGTTATCAGCAGTGTGCATTTTACACCCTAACATGTTTTCTGTCAGAGGAGAGCTCCCTGCAGGTGTCAAAACACAGCTCATGAGCTCCTGGAGACACCTACAACAAAATCAAGAAGCGTTCCAAGACACCAGCAAAGATTCTGTGACTAACTTGAGGGAAAATTCCTTGACCTTCTGGAACAGGAGCGTGGGAATTCAGAACCCCTGCAAATGTTGCAAGACTTTCTAGACACTGCTTTGTGAATGCTGTTTGCCAACTAGCAGCCCAGTGAGATAATACCTCACATCTACACTACCATGCAGTGAACACTTGAAAAACCTCAAACAAAACACGTCCAACTTTTGTTAATTTCTTTGTCTAATGAGCTGAAATGAACACAAACACTATTTGTTAAAAACTTTTACATTGTTCTGTTACAAAACTAGGCAACCTTACTTTAGTATGAGACAGTACTAAGCTTCAGCTGCTGTTAATCCACTGTGGTGTAATATATGCACAGAGTGAAATGGAGAATCTGTTCACGCTGCTGGTGTGTGGTGGAAGAGAGATAACTAATAGGCTCATTAGAGAAGATGGAGCCTGACAATGCCAAAGAAAGGTCACTGCAAAGCACGACTTACTGGAGTTGTAGGAGCAGCCCACATCAGAATCTGTTCTAATGGAACATGGACGGTAAATACACCTGGATCAGCACCTCTCACTCGCAAAACAAGGAACAGTGTAAACATGGCCTAACAGCATTGTGGTGACACGACAGATTTACTTAAGTTTTAACAAAAAGTTGAATTAAAGCACATCTAAGCCTGACTCCAGTTGTGTCATTAAATTTATCTAAAACTAGATTTCCGTCTCTTAATGTGAACCCAAAACGGGAACATCTTTAAGTCCACTGTTTCTACTTCAGCTGACAAAACAAAATGTTTTTTGACATATAGTGGATATACCTCCGTGTTCAGTCTTGTCCCAGAAGACCTTCTGAATGGACAGAACTTGTAATTCCATTAATGTGAATCCAAGACACAAATTATCTCATCAAGAGACTTTTAAATTTTGTTTTAAGTCAAATAATCAGAAGAACAATCTTATTTTTACTTTATTATCAAAATTATTCCTTATTTTGATAATCAAAGACTCTAATCAAAGTCATTTATGAGGACATTTTATGACACTTTGATTAATTA
>JAVCKU010000071.1:6681792-6692256 GCA_032273985.1 Hypsolebias coamazonicus
CATAGTTGAATTATACAACATATATATGTTGTGCCATTTTATGCAAAGTTCAAATATCATGTCAGTGGACCTTTAAATGTATGCAATGGCTGAAAAAGTGCAGAAAAAGACAAAGTGAATTAGAGATTTTCATTACTCAAAACAAATTTAAGTGAACTAAAATATAATTTGACAGCATATTTATGAAAATCCAGACAGATCTTGTTCATAAAAGACTGAAATGTGGCTTCCGTCCTCATTTTAAAACTTCTATAACTCACAATATAAAATAAAAGCCTGAAAGGGCCGAGTGTTTTTGTTCTGGTTCGTTCTTCGACTCTATTTGCATCTACAGCAGAAAAAAACTGAAAAGAGTCTGTGGTTCAGAGGAATCCTGATGGATTGATGTCATGCTGGTACCTTCACTGGCCCGCTGCTGGACGGGTTAATGATTTATGGGGAGTAGTGGCAAACCCAGAAAAGAAAACCCGAGTTAATGTTCACATTGCCGGACCTCCTCTTTGGGGGGCCTGCCTGCATCTACTTCAGACCAAGCGTTGAGTTGGTCGGCTGATTCCATCGGCCTCCAGCTAAACCTGGAGCACAGCAGGGAGGGGGTCCACGCTCAGGAGGCAGGGGACGGATGGGACTAATTGTCTCTTTAATGGGACTCAGAAAACGTTAAAGAAGCAGCAGAAAATAATCCAAACAATTTTAATGAACTGACACGAGGCGAGCTCCTCTTTTCTTCATCGTGTGAAGGTTTGAGTCTCGCGTAAGAGGTGGACACCATCCATATCGTTTTTTTAATTGTTCATATTTCTGTCTGCGACCATACATGCAAACATAAAAAGCTAAACAATCTTTAACTTCAGAAGTAAATCAACCAATTCAGTAATAAAAATACCAGCTCGGGAATTCAAGCTAAAACAACTTTATGGCAACAACACGTGACCCGTTGGAGCGATCCAACTCCAGCTGTAAATGGGCCGCGTATAAAATTACTTATTCATTAATTAAATTAAATGTAGGGAGTGGTGGTGCAGAGGTTAGAGAAGGTGGGCCTGTGATCAGAAGATCGCTGGTTCAACTCCCAACAACTTCAACTACCAACAACATCAAAATGTGGGTGGGATAAGTGAAACACAAGCCTCCACCCTCATTTGCTCCACTCTGGGCCTGAGCAAGGCCCTTACCCCTCACCATCTGCTCCCCTGCGTGCCCTTCACAGCAGCTCTCTGCTCCACACAGAGGGATGTTGTAGCTCAGTGGTCTGTGGGTCAGGAAGGGCATCCGGTGTAAAAAGAATTGCCAAGTCTTCATGCGAGTTGATTCGCTGTGGCGACCCCTGAAGAAAGGAGACGAAAGAAAGAAAAATGAATTAATTAAATTAACTTTTTCATCAAACACAACTTCATTAAAGGCAGCGAGCAGACGCTGTTTTGTAAAATCGGACCTCCGTTTTGTCCGTTGATGTTAAAGTGGGGTCACGGGGCCAATCGTGATTAAAAAAAAAACATGTTAGAAAACTTTGCATTTTACGTTGAATTATTTCAGCGATTTCTTTTGTAGTTACAGATGATGTTTTAAAAAGCAGGTAAGTGTCATAATCTGTCCTTTTGTCTCTTTTCTTTGTGTTTATCTTGTCTTTATGTCCTTTCCTGATCCTTGTGTTTGACTCTGTTCCTAGAATGTGTCTCCCTCTTGTGGTCTGTTCCAGCTATTGCTCCCTCACGTAATTAGCTCCTGCTTTGTCCGTCGTTAGTGTGTGTATATAAGTCTGTGTCTCCTGTTCCATGCTTTCTTGGCATGGTCTCATGAAGGCTCCATGTTCCTGGTACCTGCTCCTGGTTTTGTCTCCCTAGTTTCCTCTCATGGGTCATGTAAGTTGTTGCTGCCAGTCTGCCCTTTTGTCTATTATTTATTGAACTGACTGAACGGAGCTGGAACGTAAAATTTAATAGCTACATATACAGTACTGCACATACTGTATGTTGTTAAAAGGATGTAGGTTTAAGAGTTTAGAACATTTGAAAAGTGTGGGAAGGGTTTATAAAGCCTTTACATAAATAGTAAAATAAAAATAACGTCACTACTTTGTGGATTTTCACTTATTGCGAGGGGATTGGAACCTAACACCCACAATAAACAAGGGACTACTGTAATGAAATATAATATGAATGCAGTGATATTTGTTTATTTGCTCTGTGTAGAATGACTTTAAACTGCTTGTTACACTTTGAGCAGAGAAACTATCACAAAAATACAACCTGAAGTTTTTTTTTTTTTTTTTGCTACACAATCTAATTAAAGTCAAACACCCTGAAGAGTTGGTGGAGTTATCCTCTTCACAAGTTTAAACACCAAATTTTCCCTGCAGAGTTGGTGAGAATCAAAACATTTTGGAAAATGAACTGTCTTCACAAATAAAATATTTTAGCATTTAGGGGTGAACGAACATACTCATGACTTTTAATTACTGGTATTTAAAACATGTTTTAAAGTTGAAAGAATATTTTTCTACCTTGAGTGTCATTAGAGTCATCCTCCTGGGACTGAGCGCCTGAAAACGAATTAAAAGTTGCATGAAAGGCGTCATTTAAAGACTTTACTGTTGTTGTTTGTCCCAGCTCTAACCAATGCAAATTAGCCTCCCAGCATTTCAGCTTCCCTTGAAGTAAAACCACCGAGGTGGTCAGATCTTCTGTGGAGTCCTGGGTCTCTGAAAGAAAGGCTTCATTGAAAACCAAATGAATGGACGTCGGTGGATTACAAGGCTTTCCTCAGCGGGCCGCAGGTCAACGTGGTTTTTATAAACCACAACCTGGAGAGGGTGTTAGGTTTTAGCTTGGCTCACAGGAATGATCAAAAACTGACACTCAGACTGCCAAACGTTTGTAGACATAAGAGTGGTTTGAGTAAAAAAGATTTTAATGCACACAGAGTTCAGACCTGCTGTTAGCACCATCTGATCCCAGTCAGACAGATCAAAACTGTTTTTAACAAAATGTGGCGAACTACCAACATTTTAGGCAAAAAACATTTGTTTTCTCAGAGGTTTCTTTAGATATTCAGGTGAAGAGTCTGATCGACTCTTCATTTTCTCTGGTTCGATGGATCAGCGTGAAAGAAGATGCACAACATCTGCAGTAATTCACCTGTGGCCATAGTTTCCACTTTAGAATCCTTTCAAAATAAAGTACAATGGCAGAGAGACACTGAATGATTTGAGTTGTTTTTTTCCTTCCAAATGAAGAAGCGCTGTTGTTAAACTACGACGGAGCTTTAGGACCACTCTAAGTAAAAAAAAAAAAAAAAATTACATTACAAACAAGAATAAAGTTGTCCAACCACAAATTCATAATATTACAAGAATAAAGTTGAAATAATATGATAATAAAGTCATAGCATTACGAGAATAGTCACAATGTTACAAGAATAAAGTATTACAAGAATAAAGTATTACAAGAATAAAGTATTACAAGAATAAAGTATTACAAGAATAAAGTATTACAAGAACAAAGTCATATTATTACGAGAATAAAGTTGCAGTATTACGAGAATAAAGTTGTACAACAGTAAAGTCACACACAATATTATGAGAATAAAGTCAAAATATTATGAGAATATTGTAATATTACAAGAATAAAGTCATATTATGAGATACAGTTGGAATATTATGAGAATAAAGTAATAGAATTACAAGAATAAAGTCATATTACGAGAATAAAGTCATAGTATTACGAGAATAGTCATAATATTAAGAGAATAGTCATAATATTATGAAAATAAAGTCATATTACGAGAATAAAGTCATAGTATTATGAGAATAGTCATAATGTTATGAGAATAAAGTCGTAGTATTATGAGAATAAAGTCATATCACGGAAATAAAGTCATAATAGTACAAGTTTATTCTTGTAATAATACAGTACTTTATTCTCATAATATTTTTACTTTATTCTCATACGACTTTATTTTCATAATTTACGAATTTATTCTCCTAATAGTTTTACTTTATTCTCGTACAAATTAATTTTCGTAATTTACAACTTTATTCTCCTAATATTTTGACTTTATTCTCGTAATATTTTGACTTTATTCTAGTAATTTACGATTTTTCTCATGTTTTTTTCCTGAGCCTTTTCTCAGTACTCCATCATAGTAAACAACTTAGCATGTTAAAAAAAAAAAAAAAATCAAGAAAATGAATAAATGATGGTCACAGAGATGTTAATTCTTCAAATTTACCATTTTTAACTGGAGTTTGAAGAATCAAAAATCGTCCTCCATCCCTACTTCGGCCCTTCAAAAGCAGCGCTGTGGACTTTTTGTTCATCAGAGCGAAACGTAGGAGAAAGGGCAGGCAACTTGAAACCTGAAAGTCGCAAGTTTGATTCCCATGGTTGTGGTGTCTTGGTCGTGGCAGAGCACAAAATGTGTCTGTTTATGGGAACACACAATGGTGACCATTAACCAACACATACCATATTCACACATAACATATGACTTTACTGGTGTGGCCCATTTGCTCTCAGAAGTCAGAATACAGTATTTGAGTTCCAGGTCAAAAGCACCAACTAAAACGTTCCTTTGGACAGGAAACCAGACTCGAAAAGCAAGAATGTCCTGACCAGCCCTCTCCTTAATAAATAAAATAGCTACTTGGAAATTTGTGAATAATTTAGACTTTTTACACAAAAATTATCTCCTGGAAACATTACAAATTTTCTGCTGAGTGTAAAAGTGTTACAACTGTGTAAAACGTGTTTAAAAAAGTGTTAAACTGTGATGTTTGGGTTGGTTCTGATGGAGGAGATGGCAGCGCACGTTTGTACCAGAAGCTCTGATAAACTAGAGAAATTGCATTTCCAGCAAAAATGCAGTGTGAATGTTTATTGCTGAAAAACAGCTGAGCTTAGCTAAACACATGCTGAAATGTAGCTGAAATTTAGCTGAAATTGAAGAACAAGTCTAAGTTAGCAGAAGAAAGCAGAAAGAACACATATTTGCTGAATTAGGTTTAAATAAGCAGAAATGAGCACAACATTTAGGAACTTATGGTAGCTAAAAACACTGAAATCAGCAAAAAATAGCTGAAAATTAGCTGAAAAAAGCAGAGAGAAGCCTAAACTACCAGAAGGAAATGGAAGGGACCGAAATGAGCTACAAAAAAAAAAAAAAAGTGGAATCAGCTGAAAAAAGTTAAATTTAGCACCAAACAGATAAAAAGTAGTTGAAATAGCAGAAAAAGCTGAAACTAGCAGACAAAGCTAAAAGGAGCATAACAAACTGAAATGAGCAGAAATAACTTAATTACCGGTAGGCTGAAAGTAGCAGATATTACCACAAATAACACAAATTTATCTGAAAACAGCTGAAATTAACTACAAAAGTATTTAAAAAGAGGCTGAAAATGTAGAACAAGCTTAAATTAGCAGAAGAATCATGAAGAAGACGTTTGCTGAAAGAAGCAGAAATAAGCCCAAAAAATGGAAATTATCTGGAAAAAAGCTGAAATAACAAAACAGCTGAAAAGTAGCTAAAAAAGCAGAAAGAAGCTGAAATTACAAGAAGGATGTGGAGAGAGCACTATTTTTTGCAGGATTAGGCTGAATAAAGTTTAAATGAGTATAAAAAATGTGGAATTAGTAGAAAAATCTTAAATTAGCAAAAAAAAAAAAAAAACCCAGCTAAATAGTAACTGACATGGTAGAAAAAGCTGAAACTAGCAGAAATAGGCTGAAAGAAGCATAACAAGCTGAAATTTGCAAAAAAGAAGTTAGAAGCACAAAATGTTAGCAGAAATAATCTGAAAGGAGCACAAAACAGATGAAAAACAGCTGAAATTAGCTGAAAAAGTTTACATTTGCACAAAGAAGCTGAAGCAGAACAAAATGTGAAAGGAGCAGTAAAAGGTTGTAAACACATCTAAAGCTCTGAAGGATGTAAAATGAGCTCAATTAATTTTCTATGAGGAAAAAATGGCAGAAAAGGCTAAATATTTCAAATAGCTGAAGTTGCACCAATACCTAAAGTCACAGCAGGATTGTCCTGAAAAGAGCTGAACGTTTTGATTTATGATTTGTTGAAATGGCAGAAAAGTTGTGGAAGAAGATGCTGAAAAATGTACAGAAGAAAAATGGATCACAACAGAGTGAATGCTTCATAAATATTCACACTATTAAAAAGAGTTAACAGCACAAACTCACACATGCAGAAAAACTATCGACTGATAATTCCAGAAAGCTTTGAAAAACCTCCACTCTTTTGAGACCTGGAAGAAAAGAAAAAAAATCTTCGTAGTCAGAAAACGATCGCTCTCGTCATGTAGACGAGCAGCCGAAACACAACCGAACCGTTTCACCTAAAACCTGGGCCTCAGTCGCACACTGAACTGTCCGTCCGTTCAAAGGGTTCGAATACAAATAAACCCATCGGTGCACTGAATTAAATAACTCTTAACTTGATCTAAAACTAAAAAAGAACGAGTTTCATGGCAAACTGGGATCCAGATGTAGACCGAGGTGAACTGAGCCGCTTGAAACTAAAAGTGCACTTTAGATCTGTCAAAACCAACAACTTCTGTATCACAGAAACGCTGCTGCATTTGGTGTAAACACACAGGCCGACTACTTTTTGTCTCTGCTGGTGAGAACCAATATTTACATTTGATTAAACTTTTAATTTACCGTATTTTTCAGACTATAAGGTGCATTAAATATAACAAGTCTATTTTGACAGATTTTGGAGCGTTGCGTACCACATAAAATCTGTTCAAGGTCAGTAAGCACAACCAGAATTAATACATAAGGTGCACCAGATTATAAGGCTCACTGTTGATCTTTGAGAAAATTTAAGGATATTAAGTGTGCCTTATAGTCTGAAAAAAATAGTATTTTGGAATCCTAAAAAAAAAAAAAAGATTTATTGTTCCTCCACAGAATCTGCTCAAAACGATGCAGAACAGAATGTAGACTAAGAAACACGAGCGTGCAGAAAAAAAGAAAAGAAAACATTTTTACTTGAAATACCAATATATTCTCAGAAAGTATAAATAATGATTTACGGTTGATTTCAATTTTATACAAAAATAATACATCAGGAGGAAAACAAAAACAACAAAAACAAATCACGTTTGGCCACACGGGTCCAGTGTGAGCGCCCTCCGATCAGACGGCAGCAGGTACGACGAGAACAGTCACAAGTAAGAGCTACACAATGACCTAATGTTGAGCAGGAGGCTGCAGCTGCACACTTTTACCCGCCGTGTGGGAGGAACTCAGCTGAAGTGGTAGTCCAGATGTTTTAAAGCAGCGTTCGCATGCGGAAAGGTTATGAACAGTTAACGTCTCACCTGTTGTAGATAGCTCTCAGTTTAATTTTGAATGAGCTAAGAAGCTAACGGCTAGTCCAAGTTAGCTCAAGTAAGAAAAGCGGATCACTGACATCTAAAAAAAAAAAAAAACTCACTTTTTTTTTTCTACCACAGCCCTCTGTGTGGAGCAGAGCTGCTATGTAGGGCACCTGGGGGAGCAGATGGTGGGGGGGTTCGCTCAAAGGCCCGGAGTAAGTCAAATGAGAGTGGAGGCAGGTGCGAGCGCTTCACCAATCTCACCCATATTTTGATGTTGTCGATACCGGGAGTTGAACCGCCGATCTTCCTATCACAGTCCCACCTTCTCTAACCTCTTTGCCACCACTCCCACCTTAAACATTTAAATTTATAAACCTTTAAATTCAATTTTGAATTACACAGTGAATTATATGGAATTATATGACTTACTGTACAACCGGTAATAGTAGCAGGAGCAGCTAGCTGTAGCACTTCCTGCACGTAATGTGAAAATGATGATGTCATTTTTTTTTTTTAAAGCATCTGCATTAAGGTATTAGGACGGCAGCAGTGCCCTCTGGTCCTGGATTAGCAGTTAGCTCGACTGTTTGGCCAGAACTAACCCTGGTAGTCAAATCTACAGAGCTATCCACAACAGGTAAGATACTGGTTGCTTAAAGTCTTTCAACATGACCCAAGTCAAAAGTACTTTTAACTTCGACAGTAGGTGGGTGTAGTGAGTAATGATCAGTGATGGATTTGGCCCCACGATTGTCAAACTCTGAATCAGAACTAAATGCTAACATGTCTGCATGCTCTGGTTGTGTGTGTGTGGGGTGGGGGTCACAGCAGCTGTCTGAACACACCTTAATACTGTCCCCGTGGGCGTCTGGAGACCAAATCAGCGTCTCTGGATTCCTGTCCGATTAGACACAACACTGTCCTCTTTCATGAATGTTTGGTTTCTGAATACTTGTCAATGTTTTCATACTATGCAGGGGGTGGATGGAGTGGGGGCGGGTGGGGGGAGATTTATGCTGAGGAGTTATTAACAATATTTGTCCTATTCCACACTGAGGCAAGAAGTGGGAGAGATAAAGGCAGGGCGAGTCCCATTCCTGAAATTCACCTGGACCTGTGTGCAAACAGTCAGAGGTTTCCACGGAGGGGGAAAAGTGTGAGTCAGTCCTCCGCTCCCAACAAAGGCCCCGCACGGCCGCCGCTCATACCTCACTGCGTTTGTGTTATTTTACAGCTTTTACCGAACAGTATACAACAGCTGATAGTGCATATTTATTTCCAGCCTCGAGTGTGTGGAGGTTTTTTTTTTGTGCAGAATCCATTTACACAAAGCATTGCTCACACGTGTTGCATAGTCCTTTCACGATTGTCGAAGTCTTTTCAATCACAGTGTACACACGGAACAACTCCAAAAATATCATCATTCGCAGTAAACCGAGTACGAAAGACTAAACATGGAAGACTCGTTTAAAGCCCGGTCATGCATGTACAAGATCAAATGAGAGTTGACGTGATTGTCACCAGGAGGAGGACGCTCCTACAAGTCGCCGTCTCTGTTAGTGTCTTCGTATTTTCCGACGTAAATCCCAGAAGCCTTGATTCAGGTCAGAGCAGTTCATCCCGGCGCATTTTTGTTCTTTTGTCGTGTGAAAACAGAAGCAGCTCAAGGCTGTTTTTGAAGTTTGTGACTCGGACGTCCTTGTTGATCATTTTTGTGCCGCAGGTGATTTTTATTTCCCCCCTCCTCCCTCCTCCTCTGTCCCCATTTCTCATCTCCACCTCCTTGCCTGCCGTCGTCGCTCCTCCGTGTTTGCTGACCGATCCGTCGTCCGCAGCACGCGGCTGCGGGTCATTAAGGGTCGTCGTGGTTACGGCAGCGAGAGGGAGGAAAAATGTGCTCGGGTTGCCGGGCAGCGAGGAAGTCGGGTGGACGCTCTCACCAGGCTTGAAGAGGACACTGAAAAAGAAAACGGAGTCAAACGAAAACACGCAGCTCGCAAAACAAGAAAGACTGATTCAGTACGCTCAGTTTTTAACAACAGAAGGTTCATAAACATGTTATACTTTAATCTGATCAGTGTGGAACTGGGTTGCACTTCAACATTACTGATTTTTTTTTTTTTTAGATCCAAACCTAAACTTTGTACGTTAATACAAACAATGGCATGATTTTACTGATCATCCCTGCACCTGAGGATTTTAAGCAGAAAAGTAAATAAAACTAGAGAAATCAAATGCAGTGCGAGTGCTTATTGCTGAAGAACTTGCTGAAAAACAGCTGAAATGTAGCAGAACTAGAAGAACAAGCCTAAGTTAGCAGAAGAAAGCCGAAAGAACACATATATGCTGAATTTGGTTTTAATAGGCAGAAATGAGCACAAAAATGAGAAAAATTAGCTAAAAACGCTGAAAATAGCACAAAAGAAGCTGAAATTTAGCTTGAAAGGGCAGAAAGAAGCTTAAACTACCAGAAGGATGTAGTAGAGCAGGCTGCTTGATATCGCCTTATTCCACCTTTACACTTTTCAATAATTATAACGGACTCGTTCGAGTCTCATAACAATAATTATTGATTTAAAAAACGGGTTCACTTCTTTTTAGGTTAATTAACTTCTTCAGTGTGACCAAGAGAAATTATATGGAATGAGGTGATTTTATAATCTTTGACCCATCAAACTGAATGGAATCAATTTATTTATCAAATCATCAAATTAACACACATTTACACATGATTGGCAGTGATTAATTTTATGGCATAAAAATCGGACATCTTAAAAAGACAACAGATTATAGTTACGAGATGGAGAGTAACTTATCTGAAGGCACACTAACTTAATTACTGGCTTTAGAGATTTAAAGAAAAGTTTTAGGGAAGGAGGTAAGATTTAAAAGGATGAGGTGAGGAAAGGAAGTTTTTGACTAAAGTCATGTGTCAACCAGATTTTAGCACATTCTTTCTTGAATTTCAGCTACCGGTAACTGCCGGTCCGCCCGTAAATTTCTGCTTTTACCTTGAAGATGGTTTGTCCCCAGGAATAGGTCAGCACCTCTTTTGGCGTGGAATTGGAGTTTTAAATCCAGCACGTCACCAGGTCAAAGATTATAAAATCGTCTCATTCCATATAATT